>VZTY01002363.1:0-44934 GCA_013400935.1 Turnix velox | reverse complement strand
CCCACGATATCATCTAACTCCTGCTCTGGAAATTGGCAAGCAATGCTTGCACTTAACAGTGTTTGTGTTATGAAAGTTAAAAGATATTTTTATATATATATGTACATGGTAAGTAAATTTACAATGCTTCTTAGAAAAAAAAAATCAAACCTAGAACTAAGGAAAAGTAATCTGGCTTCCTTAGTTGTGGTCACATAAAACTTGTACTGAACAGCCAAAGCCATCTGCCCTGGGGATCTGAGTTAGTTACTTTTTGTTCATGAGGAACAGGCTGAACTGAAATTCATTAAAAAACACATTATTTCCTTTTTGCCCCTGTACTAGAACTTCTGTTACACTCTGCAATCCAACAACCAGCAGCTTTCTCAAGGGGAGTTTTTCCCCAAACCAGCAGAAACATAACATTCACTATTCATTTAAATGGATCACTGCTAAATTATGAATAAATCTTTTGTGTGCACTAGTGTTTGTTGGATGGGCCTGTCTCATGTCAACAGGTATACCTACCTATGGACTGATACATAGGCAACTGGTGATGATAGTGGTGTTACTCATGGAAGTACCACATGGCAGAGTACTGTTTGGGCAGAGTATGCTATGGAAAGGTAAATTTTATAAAGCTCGATGAAGAAGTAAATTAATATATTTTCTCACAGTTGCATCAATGCTGTAAGGATGCTTTTGTATTATGTGTATACTGGAAAAAGTTAAAGAAGCCTTAGGACAATACTTTTGGAGTAACTCATACTGAATCATTATGATAAGCTTTACTGGTTGAGAAGCTGATAGCATAGCCCTGACTACTGTAAAAGAAAATATATCAAAAACTAGATGAAGAATAAGTAAGTCAATATTTAATGTGTATTTGGCAATCAGCTGGCAAGGAATAACTTGGAGCTCTGATTAACAAGGGAGTATGAGAATATCTGTGCTAATATTCTGGAGGCACTTAGGGGGGAGATTCCAGCTCCTGAGTGTCATGATCAGCAGCCCTTCCTGAGCATGATAAGAGTTGGGAAAGATTAATTCCCAGCAGGCTAAGGAATGTAATGCTACTGAGTTTAATGCAGCTGAACTGAGTTCCCAGTTGAAATGGAAAAAGGGGAAAAGGAAGAAAATTGGAAAACAGGTGTCAGAACCAAGTGTTTTTGGGATGCTAAAAGCTTTTGACAGCAAATAATGGCTCTATTACAAGATTACATGGGGAGGATTTTAATGCATTTCTGGCTTACAACTGGTTTGCCTTCAGTATGTTCTCTTTGAGGAAGAGTTTTTCCCTGAGCTGTTAATGAACTAGTTGACCTTATAGACCAATACCCAAAAATGGATGGCAGCTACTAGATGGTGGGTGCAATTCTGCCTATGTAGGTGGAACAGTATAGGCTGTGGGCCAGGAACAAAATACCTGATATACCTTTACTTTCCTCCTGATCAGTGTCAAGTAACTTCTAGTTACTCTCCCAGTTATGTGGCTCAGGCATATAATACTGATAAAGATAAAAGAACTTTTTTACTGAGAACTCCTTTCCCAGAGATTAACTCTTAGGTTTTGTTCAGAGTGCAAGGCAGCAGGAGCAATGTTAAAAAGAAAAGGGAAATGCCAGTGAAATTACAAATTTTATACAGGTAATAACTGTTGCAGCGTGAGGTCTGGGAAAATGGAGATACAGCTTGTATTTAGGTTGGGGGTTTTTTTTTGCTTTTTATGATTTAAAGGCCAGATAATGTCTGTGATAATGTCTGCCAAATAATGTATCTGTGTAGCATAATCCATAGAAGTTTCATGATTTTTATTGTCCTTTGCCTTCTGCTCTCCTCCCCAGGTCACATCCATGACCTATCTACTTTGGCACACATGTAAATTCAGAGTCTCTACAGTATGTTCATTCTTTTGTGTGATACATTCTTTTAAAATCACTGAACCATTCATTCTCTTTGACTGAATTTTTTAATCAGCAAAATAATTTTTAATGCAACTTTAATATTCTTAATTTCTGCTTTCACTAAGTTGTATCATGCTGTACTGTTTTTCTGTGTCTGTATCTACCTCTTCATTTTACTTCAGTCTCTCCTGCTGTGCTTGCAATTGTCCTGTAAATAGGAGGTGCAAAATCCAAGTATTTCCTAAAGTCTTGAGGCATGAAGTGCATTACTGGAAGATGTAGCCTAGCTGATCAGAGCTATGGAGTCCACGATTACCACTATGTGATCATTCTCCCTGTGACTCATCCCATTGCTGAGCTGTGGACTGCTTGAAAGTGGTGTAGAGGCTGAACAGGTCTACCAGCAGGTCTCATATATCAAATGTTACAGGGGACCTTTATCTATGCAGTGGGAAGGAGCTCTGAGACTGTGGCAGGGGAAATCTTAACCTTTCTTGGAGAACTTGCTGAGCTAGAAGAATCTGTCAGTAAAAATTAGTCTAGGTTACTCTATCTTGCCTGTTCAAACTCAGTTTCCTATGTTTTGGTTGCAGCAAATACAGCTTAAAACCCTTACTGTGTATCCCTTCCTTTACTCCTTAAAAACTAGGCTATTTCTGTTATTAAACAAGCTAAAGTTGGCTAATGATATAACTAGGTGCAATTTAATGGACTGTGATAGATAGGACCTCCAACAGTCTCTTTACTCCTCCAGTTTTAAAAAGGTTGGCTTTTCTACGCAGTGTAACAGAGCAGGCAAAGAATGGTAGTTACCATCAATAAATATGACAGGGTAAAAAGTAGGGAGAAAAAAGGAAATACTTGCATTGAAAGGCAGTTTTACTGTATAAGCAGATAGGTATAATCTGACCACATGTGAACTGCAGCAGAAATTAAATGGAGAATGGTGATAGCTTGTCTCAGTTGGACAGAAGTGCATGTGGCAGCTGCCAGCTCCTCATCTGTAACTTGTGATAAACACTTTGGACCCATGAATACCTGGAACAAACCCAGGAGTGTATGCCATACTCCTATTCATTCCCTGTCAGTCTTTGAGTGAGTCCCGAGGTTGTGTATACAAATGCTTCTACAGATTTTCTCCAGAACTTGTAAATTATGTTTCATAGATGCAGAATTTTTTCTAATAGTATTTATTATCTTAGTTGTACCAAAGTAAAATCCTGAGTAGAAGTAGGCAAATATCTTTTAATTAAAGGTTTTCCTTTGTTCAAATAAGATACCTTGTCAAAATGGAAACTGAATAGGAGGGTCTTCACCAGCTGAATGAAGAATGGGATTGTAAATCTGTGTGTGTATATGTGTGTGTGTGAGGGAGAAGAGAATAAGCCAGCAAATCCCAGCTGTGTCGGAACTAAGTTCTCATGTGGGTTGATGAAATTGCTGATGATGTTCAGATAGTGCAAGGTGTTCTGTGCTTTGTACCAGTTTCTGGCATACTGTTGAGTCTGTCAATTTGTAAACTCTTGATTTGAAAACCAAACAATTTACTTTCAAAATACAATGTCTCTGTGAAATTACAGATATTTCTCACACAATTCTTTATGTAAGCTCTATTGCTTTTAAGCAAGTCTTTAGGAATGTAGTCCTAAAATCCTGTAATTTCTAGTAATGCAGATATATTTCATAAAATGTTGATTATCTCAAAGATGATGAGGTTGTTGTTCCTTTTCTCATCATCAGATTAAAAAGTCAGTGTGTTGCATTACTCAGAAAGAATGATTATTACCAGAGGAATGAGAAAACCTGAATGGAGATCTAAGTTTAGAGAAGTCAATAGGTCACGTTCAATAGCTAATATCCTTTTATTGATATGCCATGGAAGGAGAAAACTTTATGTCTGGAGAGTTCTCTGTTACTCATCAATGAGCATTTACTTCTGTCAAGATTATACTCTGCGTGTGTGCATTAATGTTATTACTTACCACTGAAGAAAGTTAAGGAGGAAAATCTTAGCATCAGTTCCAAAGTTGAGAAGAAACTTTTCTTGGTGTTACAGCAGTTTCTCATACTTCCTACATCTGTTGTGCCCATATGCCAAGTAAAGAAATACTGTGCTTGGAAGAAGTGATATTTCAGTCTCCAGTAAAAATATTTGAATTCTGCAGAAATTTATATGAACATAACAAAATGTTCCACTGTCTAAATGCTTAAAACAAATGTTTAAACAAATTGTCATCTGTTAAAGTGCCCTGAGAGCCTTGGACATTGGGTGTTGACAAGTGTAAATTAATTTTTATAGCGCATAATGGGAATTCTTTCATGGTAATAGGAGGTGTTCCAGCATATTCCTGGTGGTCAGCAATCCTGTTTGCCATGCTAGATCATCAAAATAAAGACACATGCTTGTGAACTTTGGCATATTGATTTCAGACAACTTCATCTGCTCAATTTCCCTGTACATAAAATAGCAAGGGGATATTTTATTTCACTTCCCCCCTGCTTCAGTTCTTCAGAGTCTTTCATTTGTATTAAGACTGTGGGAGAAATTTAATGTTAAATGTAGAGTTTCTCTGTTTCCACATCTTTGTTATCTCTATTGGTTTTGCATTTCATGTGTATGTGGAGTGCACCAGCTTGACTTGCAGATACCTGAATATTGGCTTGTGTGCAGATTGTGCAAGAGGCTGGAAGAAGATCTTCTGATCACATGTGTAAGCCCTATCATTGTTTTCATCATTGCTCATCCACTGGATTCCTGAATTGATGAATCACAAACGTACATGCAAGTGGATACAACTGTAAACTGTTAGACCCAGAAGTACTTAGCGGGCTTCAAACTAGATATGTGTAGGGGCTTTACTTATCTGTGGCCTTTTAAATAGAGGAAAACTTATTGCCAAGAATTGTACATAGGAAACAGTGTTTAATAACAGCTTTGTAGAATTTTAAACTTCTGTACTGGGATAAAATTGTCATGTGATCTTTACTAAAAAATTAGATTCTACCCAGCTGTAAGCCTTTCTGTATGTGAAAATTTAATGACAGATATCAGCTGAGATATCACACTTCTCTTTCAAAATATCTATTTAGATAGTGCAGTTGTTTACCAAGAAACCAAACCCTCAAACCTGAACTTCTGGCCCATGTAGGGATTAGAGATTACTTAGATCAATAAGAGAAAAATAAATAATTTTTTAACTGAAAGAAACATTTCTTACATCTCTTACAGGGATGTTAACTGTGGCCTAGAACATGAGGAGTTAATCTCATCTACTTATATGTTAGCTGTTAATGTTAATGTAAACTTTTTATGTTCCCTTTTTTGTTTCAATTTTTCTTTGAAACAAAAGCTATTCAGACTTCTATGATGAAAGGGAAGTAATTTTCCTAGTGAAAAAAATTACACATTGCCCAGTAACAGGATTTCAGTAGTGATGAAATAAGCTATGAATTCATCAGATTTCAGTGGTTTCCAGGTAAGTTTTCTGAAAGTATTTAAAATTGAACAGAAAAGAAAAAAATAACTTTAACAATGATTCCACCTTTTACATCTTACCATATTTATGTAGTAATTTTTAAAGAAAACTAACGCTAGATAGAACTAAGAACAAAAAGGGTTAGAAATGGCAGGTAGGAAACACACTGTATGCCTGGAAAGACTGGTTTTTGGATTTTGTGAAAAGTTTTGTTTATAAATTGCTGACATCTGCCTTTGGCAAGTTACTAGAAAGGGTGACTTTGCTTTACTACAACATTTCCAAAAAAGGAAAACATCCCAACACAGTTGGTGCAACATTTTAATAATGTATTTTTTACTTTCTTACTCTGGCTTTACCTTAATGTTACAAGCCAATAGTAATGGTAAAAAAAAGGGGATGCATAAGCAGAAGTATCTCTAGTGATTTACATGTCTGAAGGAGCTGCAAAGTTCTTTGATGAAATTCCTAAATAAAGTCGGGAAAAACTTCCTAGTGAGCAATTTCTCATGTAGTAGAGTTCTTTCCCCTTCCTCCAGCAGCGGTCATGACCTAACTGATTGTGGAAGAAATTCCATATTGACCTAGACCCTGATATTCTGTTTCAAACTATACTGAGACAAAATATAATTCAAGATACTTTGGTACCATGAGGAGCACTTGTACACATTGCCTGAATATACTATTTGATAACATAGATGACCACTCTGCCTCTTTCTTGTATTTAAGGCAGTGAATGAATATCTCAGCTTCAACTCTAGTAAAAAGTTCACCTGTGAACTTCCATCCCCAGAAATATTAAACTAGATGGAAATGCTCCAGCAGTCTCCAATGGGCTTACAGCAGGCAATTATATGGTTCCTGGAGAACTAGAAATTGATAGCATTTTTTGCTTCAAGTAGAAATTCTTTGGAAATCAATGTAAAATGAAATGAGATTATCTTAGCAGATATAAATCCTAGTAACATATACTCGATTTCCCCTAAATTCTGCCATTCATATATATAAATGGACTCAAAGTTTGATCATATAGTAACATGACTAGGAGTTTCTAATACTGCATTGCAAAAAGGAGTTCCCTTTTGAGCTTTTTTTGATGCTGTCTTTCCCAGTGTCAAAAATGTACCTGAAAGAGAAAATTTAAAAAATATAAAGAGTCAGTGCTCACGAAGTAATTGCAGCCTTCCAGCAGCCTACGAGAGAGCTGGGGAGGGACTGTTTTCCAGGGCATGGAGCTACAGGACAACGGGAAGTGGTTTTGAACTAGAGCAGGGCAGGGTTAGATGGGACATTAGGAAGTTCTTCACCATGAGGGTGGTGAGACAGTTGCACAGATTGCCCAGAGAGGTGATGGTTGCCCCATCCATGAAGATGAGACTCAAGATTGATGAGGATCTGAGCAACCTGATCTAGTACAAGATGCCCCTGTTCACCGCTGGGGATTTGACTTTTGAAGGTCCCTTCCACCTCAACACATCCTATAGTTCATCCTGAGTTGGATGGGGTTGTCAGCTTTGCTGTGCAGAGTTGTGAGGGAACTAGTACTTGCATGAGACTTGCAGAGTTGCTGGCACTTGCAGACCTCAGCCACTTGCCTTGTGCATATGCAGTGAACCTAACAGGCACTGGAATAGTTACCTTTTAAAAATAATTTCAGCATTGCATTTCTACTAAATCAGTTTCCTTTGTATTGACAAATGGATTGTCTGACATAGACAAAGGCAGCTGTAATTTTCATAGCTTTTAAAAAATATAATTAAAATTTACTATGTATCTCAAGCAAATCTTACCAGACTGTATTCCCCAAATGTCAGATTAGTATGCTCCCTGCTCTGAAGCCATGAATTAGTGCAGAGTTCCCTGTTGGGAATAGCTCACAACACGTGAATGATATGCTAGAAACAATTATCTACTCTTCATTTTCCCCAGGGTGTTCTGAGCCTTTGCATTTAAAAAGATGAGCTGCCTTATTGAACTCTCTGAGACTCTAAGCAAGGATTAAGTTGTTTGTAATAAGTTTGGTTTTCAGGGCTTTCTCATTGATTTATTTCCATTTATAAGGTACTGTAGGTTGGGAGGTATATAAAGCACTTCCAATGTAATATTAAAAGATGAAATTGTGGTTTTGGACTATTACTGACTAGAAATTTTCAGATTCAGAAATAAATACACTGAAGTCAGAGTCATTCCAAAAAGCAATCCCATAGGCATGCCTGTTTCCTAGCCAAGCATTGTACTCCTTCTATACTGACATATTGTGTTCAGGTTTAGAGTTTCCCCAATGGGCAATAACTTCTAACAAGACAGATTTTTATTTCTATTTTTTATAGACTCTCTAGCAGTCTCAGGAATGCCATGGACATGTTTAGTTGGATAAAAGTTTGAGTCATTGACTTTTTCAAGTGTTCTTGTCCGCAGTGGTCTCCCATATAGACTGCACAACATACACAGGCTTGATTTCCTATCATGTGTGCTGACTATAAGGAATCAGTGTTGACATTCATGCATGCTTATTTCTGTAAGGAAGTACTTCAGTTATTGGCTTTGTCTCCTATTAGTTTCCTTTCTTTTTTGTCAAGAAACATGTTTTTTTCAAATGAATCACTAATTTTTTTTCTCAACACTATTGTTTTGTTTACTTAAATTTTGTCACCCTCTTAATAATCTGGAAGGAAATCTTGGCAAGAAACGAAACAGATCTTCAAATAATTATCTGGGTCCATTTTTACACTCCTTTAAAAAGACCAAGGAAACATTTCAAAGGAGTTCAAACAGAGGAAGTAGAATATTTGGTGCAGATGTGACTTTTTGGCATATCACTGGAAGTGAATGGTAATGCTAAATGTATATTTTGACTATCAAATGTAAAACAACTTTGTTTCATACTGGTAGTTTTTCCTCTTACTTTACTTCATGGCATGTATTGATTGCATTTCAGAAGCTGGATGGTCTCTGAGAGTTGGATTATTGAGGTTTTTTTCTATTCAACCTTAAGTTTGCATTGAGTGGTAAATATTCATTACATGCTTCGCTACAGCTTTCATTTAGTTGCAATTACTTTAATAGTTTATACATTATTTATAAAATATAATAGCACATAGCTGTGTGGACAGAGTTTCAATGCAGTTGGATATCCTACATAATTGTGTCTTGGGTAGATATTTAATACAAGCTGAGCTGATGATGCAGCATTGAGGCATTAAAAAAACCTGTTATCTGCCTGTTTGCACCAATTTCATGGGTTCTTTCTCAAATTTGGCTAATTTTTTGTTACTTGAAATCAAAAGTGTTTTTTTAATAAGTATCCACAAAGAAGGATATCACATGAATACTGAGCCTTATCTTGCCATTATACATTCCTTTCCTTCCTCCTCAGCTTTTGGCAATCAATGGCTTAGGGATTTCCTGAGCTCAAAGCAGCATGTGGACCATCATATTTTAATAGCCACTGCTGGATGTTTTGTCCTTGAATTTGTCTAATCTCTTCTTTAACTCCATTTTGCTTTTGGCCTTAACAGCATCCTGTGACAGTGAGTTCCAAAATGTAATTATGTGTTGTGTGAAAAAGTACTTCCTTTTGTTGGTTCTTAAATACTTGCTACAGGCAAAGTTCTGTGCTGAGTGACAATGCAGATTTCTTTACTGTACTGGGAAAGAATCACTCTCTGGGCAATAGGTGTTCCCAGTTGTAGGCCAATGTTATTATATGTAGACTTCATTGAGAAGAGTGACAGAAGACAAGAGAAGTGTGTAGTGGCCCTGAGATTGTCTTTTGTCATGACAAAAGCATTACACTCTTAAATAAGAATTACACTGCTGGGTCATTTATTGATGATGTTTATCAAAGTGGACAAGTGTTTATTGTAGGCTTTTCCTCCTCCGTTACTTTGCAAATGAACTGAAATATAAACTAATTTACTACACATGGTTAGGTGCAAGTACCAATTGCTCTGTGTTGAACAATGTACAGTTAATATATTATGAACAAAACATTTGTATTTGCAACACAGAAACGTTGTCTGGCTCACATGAGGTACTTAAAGTGTCACAGTCTTCGGGGTAATTTTTTTCAGGCCAGGACCTCAGAATTAGCAGCTGCATTGCGGGATGTCATTATCAAACCATGTCATGACCCTGAGTTTCAGTCTCAGTACTTAGGTTACTAAAAATGTTTTATTTGGTAGATAAACCAAATTAATTGGAATTTCTAATGGATTAGAACTTAGGCAGCAAAATAAGCATATAGAGAAGTGTAACAGAACATTCATGAAGAAATCAGTGCCTGAAAAATAAGAAAAATTTTCACGAGCTAAATCCTCTTTTTCATGTAAGAAATGCTCCAAAAGATTAAGGCAAATAGAGGGGTTTGGTGGTTTTTTTTGCTACAATACCGTGAATGCTTTCAAATTGTTTGTTGTTTGAGCTTTGTTGTTGCAGGGCAATCCTATGTTTTTTTAAGAGAAATATTAATGAACTAATGCTATTGAGAAGAAATTTAGAAATTTCACTTCCTTCTAAGAGTTTTTCAACACTTGAACCTAATGCCATGATATATTCACACTGAGGAGGTCTAATTGCAATAACTTCAGTCAGTACCATGTAAGTAAAATTTCACACACCAAACAATTTTCTCCTTTATCAAGTGTATCTTCTTTTACTTCAAAGGAGACTAGAAAAATCTCTTGTTGGTAAATCATTCAGCATTGTATCAGCCAGTCAGAGCCAGGCTATCAACAAGGGCTCTAGAACTGTGCTTACAAATCTTCTCCTTTTAAAACACAGTGGACAGAGGAATAGATGAAGGTCCCCCAACTGGTATAGTCCTCAAACAAGTTTCTAAAACTTACTGGGGAAATAACAGGCGTTTTTGTGTTAAATATATGACATAATTTCTCTTGATTTCTCTGATTTCTGAAATAAATAAAACCTTGCTACTAAGGAAATGCTACATTGTTTGGTGTAAATGCCAATTACTAAGTACCATTTTCCAGAACTGGCACTGCACGCATAGGTCTGTTTATTTACTTCATGGTAAACAATTTCACTCTAGTGTTAAAATTAAATCATACAGTGTTTTCACTTTCTGCAGGCTGTATCTCATCACTATAAGCTGAGGTAAATTGCAGTAATTTCTTTGGTACAAACAAATTACCTTACTACCATCTGCTATAAAGTGTAGGTACAGGCAGGTTCTATCTCCTCTGCAGAGTTCCTATTTAGAAGAACTTGGTACAAAAGGCCCATATTCTCAAGACTGACAAATAATCTTTCTTCACCGATTTAAGATCTTTAAAAAAATTGACTTGCATTGGGAGGAGTGTTGAGTGCACAAAACTTCTGAAAATCAGATTATGTTATAGTTTAATAGTCACCTAGGTTGGAAAGGACCTTTCAGATCATCAGCTCCAGCAATCAAACCAACACTGACAACCCTTGTACCTGGACAGGGACTTGAGCCCTTGACCTTCAGATTACGAATCTGATATCCTGCTTTAGTCATTGATAAATGGGGTTTACCTGAGCCATGACCCACTTTAATAATGGCAGCCCACAGGTTTATTTGCCAGAGTATTTTGCTTTTTCTGGCAAAGCGTACTCAATGGGTAGAACTAAATGTAGAAGGCCTGAGAATAAAGAGTGAAATTCAGGAAGGAATAGTGTTACAGCAAGTATGAACCTGTCATCCTTTGCTTTTTGAATTTCATTCAGCAATTTCTGCAGTTATTTCCCACACTATCTTATAACTTATAACTGTCACTGCAGGCACAGCTGAGCTTACTTGGACTAGCTGGCTTGAGTACTGGTGATAGCAGTATGGATTAGCTGCCAACTATTTTAAACAGATTCCCAGATGGGGTTTGCTGCTGAAACTAAACTCTCTGTCTTTATGGTTGGGCTGTAATGAGTACCTGAGCAGGTTAAGTTACTGGAATAGCTACAAAAGTGAGTATTATGAAAATACACTGTACGTTCTACAGTATTTTCATTTCAACATACCCGTAGCATTAGCTGTGCTTGCTAGGGTTAGACAAAAAGTAGTTAACTATTCTGAAATGTTGCATAGTGGGAGAAAAATATTGTTGGCTTGGACTCTGGTTCTTTTATGTAAGTGGTCAAAATTTATTTTGGACTGCTACATATATGTAAGGACCAAGGAGCTGGTGCTGGGTTAAAAAATAGATTTTATTTCCTTGACCTAGGCTCTTTGTAGTATCATTCTGAGCCAGTGGAATTGCATTGAATTTGCAAATGATACTCACTGACTTATTTTTTCACTTTGTCTTAATAGGTACTTATTTCCCTGTTTGGCAAATGATAAATAAATACTATAATGCATATTATCCATGCATAAAATTTATTAACAACTGAACTTGCTGTTGTATGAAAACAGAAGCAGGACTCCCCCTGAGGCTTGGCAGAGTTCTAATTGCATTTCTAAAGACATAAATCTATCCAAAGTACCTTAAAAGTATTGCATCAGAGTGGGAATGTTATTTATAAATGACACTTTGAAAATATTCAGTTTTAATCTTAATATCAAGAAATCACTGCATTGGGAAGAGTAGATAAATTGAATAACATGGAGGGTTTATTGGAAAACCCTTTTTGTAAGTGATCAAAACAGGCTTAAAACTTCCAGCCATATGGACAACATCCGCATACATTAGCTGAAAACCATATGTAATTTCTACAGTCCAGGCACACAGAATTTATTTTGTAATGTATTTTTAAGTCAATAAATATGAGACATAATTTCTTATATCAGCAAACCCCAAGTTTATTTGTTTATTGACCAAGTAAGCAAGAAGAATCAGCTGATGCATAAGCAAAACAGAGATGGCATCCCATATAACTCACTGTCTGAGTCTAATTGAGAGTGATATTTTAATGGAAAAACAGTAAGAAAAAAAATTCCATTTTTTATTGTATATAAAAATTGAAGGGAAATTAAGATCCTTTTGAAAACACAAGGTTTTGCTTGGGTCTTGTTTTGTTTTCAAACAGTGGATATCTTTGTGCATAGCTTTAATTTTAAAGAAAATTAAATGGAGAGTTTTTTGTAACCTCTTGTTCTACAAACATGTTGTAGAGGCACATTATGACCTTTATAGTTGTTCCAGTTATTTACTTCTCATATAGATTACTTCTGAACAGAAGATGAATTTGAAAAATAATCAAATGTAACTCAGATTAGACTCTAAAGCATTACATTTGAAGGGTACCTCATTTATTCTGAAAGGTAGCTTGTCATTCTTACTAGATTGTTTAACTATTTTTTAATTTATAGAATGGTAGTTTCACATGACCGAGAATTACCTCACTCAGAGACAGAAAGAGCTGCCCAAGTCCCACCGAGGCAATCTGTTGCAGGATCCCTGGACTGACAGATACTCTTAACAGCACATAAAAGTTCTGTTAGGAGCAACATGGAAAGCAACATTCTACAACAAAATGAAGACTGACCTAAAAGGAGATGTATTTGTCTTTGTCCAGCTCTGATGAAGAGGTCAGCCTCTGAATCTAAAGATTGGGTACTCACTCATATATCTTGTCCTTTATGTATTTACACCCTTTCAGACTAATTGTAAACGGCTAAGTACTTCAGTTGCTGTTTTTTTGTAATGCTAATTTTCTATCCCCTTTTATTTAGAGGGGTTATTCATTGTGTGAATTCCAAGTGATTGAAAGGTTCACAATTCTCTGCATTGGAGTTAACTACTTGATTTTATTTTTTCCCCTATAGCCATGAGTAACTGTTTCCAGATTGTATATTTCTCAGGGCCTATGGGAAAAGGGGTAAGTATACACTCTTAGATACAAGAGACACACTACTTACTTGTGAACCATATCACCTAAAAGCTTTAAAGAGCCTCAGAGGTCCTTTACTTGTTCCATCGAGGTCCATACAAAGATGCTTTCCTACTGACTTCAAGCATATCTCCATGATTTTGGTTTCACAGGTTAAGAGAAATAAATGTGGCTTATAATTTTCCTTTGCACTCTTAAGTGGATGAAGAATTTTTGCACATAGTGCCCTGCTTGGTCTTTCTTTGTAGAAAAGATGTATTTTTAGGTGGACCTGGAATAACCAGAAAGCAATGCATCCCTCAGGAAGAAGTGGCAGTAAAACCTGCGCTTGCTGTGGTATAAATTAGGAAGAATGAAA
Source organism: Turnix velox (assembly GCA_013400935.1). Taxonomy (NCBI): domain Eukaryota; kingdom Metazoa; phylum Chordata; class Aves; order Charadriiformes; family Turnicidae; genus Turnix; species Turnix velox. Next base: position 31,408 of record VZTY01002363.1, on the reverse strand, counting down.
TTGAAATAGAATTAAAGTGTGAGATGTGCTGTGGTTCATGATAACACCTGTGTCACAAGGCATCCTAAGAAGAGATCCTCTACAGAAAAAGTAGGAATACGCTTTAATTCTGGAACAAGACTTTCACATGGAACAGGCTGCAAATCTATGGCAAGTAGAGCTATGATTTAGCTGGGTGAAGCTGATAGAAAGACAGAAACCTGCAATTGCACTAACCTTTGGAAGAAATGGTTATGAAGCTTCCCAACCATCACTGTAGAAAACTGAGATCTAATCAAGACCTGGGAAAAAACCTTGGATCCATGCTGACCACTCAAGTCCCTGCTACTGGGAGTCTAAGATAGCATGCACAGTGAGGGAATATTTGTGTCTGGAGGTGGTGGAACTTCAGTTGCTGGAACAAACATTCCTTCAGATTTCTCTCCTTAGGGAATGGTGCAGTTCTCATTACTAAGCTTGAACATTCATTTCAGTTTTCGTACCCACAGCAAGAACAAGGCTAAAAACAATTAACTGCATGGAGATGAGAAAAAAAGTTCTGTGAGAAACAATTTTAATTATTAGGATGGTATGCTAAATGCTTGTATGCTTTTTAAGCATACAAGCTTTCTTCCATTTCTGTACAGAGTCACCACAAAAAGCTTGTACCAGTGTAGCTCAGTAGTTAGCTGTGTCACTGCTGAGATGGAAAATTCAAGAAATGCATTCAAGTGTTTTTTCAGGTTTATCCATAAAAGGAGTTTTTTAGAGTTTCACATATGCCTGGAGCTCCAATTTTGTTAAAAAGAAAACTTGGACACCTTTCTTTGGCAAGGTTTTAGAGATGATGAAGCTGAACATTGTCAGATGAAGGTGGTAGATTTTCTCCCTTGCAGCTGAACACTAATGTTTTACTACAACTTTTTGTTTTGAACATTCCTCTTCGTTAGACTGTTTTAGAAATTCTCACATTAGAAAGGGCCCACAATACAAATGTAAATATGAAATCATAACTTAAGCTGTTGGAGTAGGTAAAAACTTGCCCTTTAAAGAAAGGAAGCGGAAATACTACCCTGTTGAAAAGAGAGCATCTGTTGTGGGCTTCGGGTGGAGTGTCAGATCTGCTCATCTTCTGGGTTGATCTTATTTCCAGTGACAGATTTATTGGTACAGAGCATGGAAATAAGCAGTAATGGTCATCATGGGACAGTTCATCCAGCTATTTTTGAAAATATATTGCCATCTGGTGTACAGAATTCTGAACTTCTTTGCCTTTACGGTTCAAAAGCTAATGTCCTTGAGCAGAAAAATCTTCCAACATTTGAGATTAGTTACTTCAAGAAACTAAAACTTATTGCATCTTTTAATGCAATTATATTATAAAGGTTGTCAGAATTAGTTGTCTGTGAATTAATTCAATGGAAATATTATATTTAAATTATTTCTGACTGCTTGCATTTATTTAGCCCCTCTGTGACTGAAATACCTTGTCTTATCTCTAAGATAAGAGAGGAAAGTGAATATAATCCTACAAAAATAAATAGTGTTTATAATAATAAGATAGTCACTACACTGAGGTGCAGTATTCTTAGTGTTTGTAGTCTGCGCAAAGGAAAGATTAAAACATAAAAGCAGGTCTACATCTCTGATAGATTTTAGAGTGTTTCACTGTTTTAAATTAAGGTTTGATTCCTATTGTCTAGCTTTATTAAATTATATCTTTGTCCAAAAAATGTGTCAAATGGCACGCATCACACTTTCCCTGCTAAAAGTACAGGCAATCTGGAGGAAAAAAAAAGAAAAAAGAAAAAAAAAGAAAAAAAAGGGTGCCTAAATGGACATATTTTTTGATGTGAAAATGAAAATCTAAAGTGGCTTAAAAGCAAGATAAAACCCATGTCACCCACTGCAATCCATTCTGTATACCATCCCAGTTGCACCGAGTCCAATGAGAAATGGAGCAGTCCCTATTTCAAATTTAATTTTGTGGTTGTTTCTGAATTTCCATGTAAAGATACATTTTAAAAATTATTTTAATAAAGGTTTTTAAAATTGCCTTTTTCTAACAGGTCATTTGTAGTTTGAGTAAACTTTAGGCAAACTAGTAGAGTAACCTCCTGACAATGACAGTAAACTTGCTGCTTCTACAGTGTTTTGTACAACGGGGTCCTTGATCATGCCATGCTAATAAACATGTTTAATACTAATCTTTCTTGTCTTGTGTTTCTGAGGACCTCAGTTCTCTTCTCATGGAATCTGAGGAACAAACACATGAGGTTACTGGGTCATGCTCTAGTCCTTCTAACAATGAACTTTGATTTGTTTAATTCATCTGCCAGGATTTGTTTAGCTTTACATAATTACTTCCAGGCTTATCTGTGATAACTTAATGGCTTACTTTTGTTGTGACTTTTTTGGTAAGCTTGTATATAAAAAACGGCACTGATTGCTTAAGAGGATGTGGGCAGTATTATAAAAGACATTTGTTTGATTAAATGGCAGTTAAAAAGAAGATGTAATTAAAAATAGAGTTATGAATAGCTCTTGTTCAGCTTGACCATTGTTGAGCTTAAAGGTCAGCCTATGCTGTTGCTTAATAGTTATTACTATTTACTACATACAAGATAGATTAAGCACTGCACAAATGAAAACCTGCAAAATTGTTCTTGCAGTCCCTTTATAAAAAAGTATTGTCTGAAGTAAACTTCTAGTGAATGGTGTTTTAAAACTCTTCGCATTTTTCATCCTCATCTCAATCCCCATTTTCCATCCATTACTGGCTGTGGTCAGGTTGAAAGATGTAGCAGAAAGCTGACCCCTAAAATAATTTTCAACACAGAGGAATGTTTTGGCACACATTGCAGAAAGCTAGAGTTGCTTTGATTTTTCTACATTCCATTTTTGGATGATTGATACTACAAGGGAATCTATACTCTGCTGTGTATGAGGATATAAAGATATGGAAAATATTGAAGAAGGAAAACGCCCTGAACATCCATCATGCTTTGACAGCTTAGTCTTGGTTTGACAGCTTAGTCTTATCTCTATTAAACTATGCTTTGCACCTGATTGCTGGTGAGTCGAGAAAATAACAAAAAAGAAATGTTAAAAATTAGAAAGTTGTTTAATCTTTATGATTAAATACATTTATTGTATTTAGGAAAAAAATGAAGTTGTCAGATTAGGCAAAAGAATCAAGAAAACTGTCAGTTTTAAGATGAAGTGTTGTCCTTTATTTCTGCTTTCTCATCAGGATGATTTGCAGTATTATCTCTAATTCTGTGATCACATTATAATGTGTTTTTCCAGTTTGCCTCTGCAGTCACAGCAATCTAAGCAAGGGATGAACTGATGCATTTTGTTTTTCCACTGGAGTGCCTTTTTTTCTGGGACAGGGGCTAAATCTTCTGTTTCTTGTTGATCAATCTTAAATTTTTTAAATCTTATGCGGCTTCACAACGTATCAGTCATGGTTGTGACAATTAAATTTAACAATGATCTCAGAGGAATGGAAAATTGAAATGACGTGTCTATCCATAGTCTTATTGCATAAATTGATAATGCTTCCAGATCTCGGAATAAACTAGTTGTTTGTATTCTTTTCAGACTTTTGTTATTGCTGTTATTGTATTCCTACATAGTTTTCAAGGGGGAAGAATGTTTTTAGTATCCTTGCTTCATTATGCTATCTGTGAGTAGTGGCTATTTGCACTTCTGTGCCAAAGAATTGTAATCAGCCTTGAACGAAAAGGTACTTGAATTAATTTACATTTGGATTTTTGAACAAACAAGTTTTCATGACTCTTAAAAAGAAAAAAATAGTATTTTTTTCTGCAGGCTTAATGCTAAATTTGGCGTCCCTTTCATGTTTTGCTAGTAGAGATACCTATATATACATCTTAATCTATATTTTTTAGAAAAACTTGAATATTACAGAGATGTTCCTAATCTGCTGTGCTTGTGCCATCTACAATTTCTCTTCTGGGGTTAAAATCATAATTCAGGCCACGTACTTAGGTAGCTAATGTCTAGGGCTTTTTTTAACCAGTGAAAAATAACAAATAGTAGTAAAAACTCCCTGTGGATATAGAAGATGGGCAGTTGAGTCTGCTCTAAATTAAGCATGAGTTGTACCAGCTGACCAGGTATTCACATACCAGACGAATCTCCCACACATTTCTGTGCTGATCTTTGGGTTCCAGTATGCTCTGAGCAAGCGTGTAAGTTGGAACTCCATGAACAAATTGCCACTTACACATCTGTAAGTGGCAATAGGTGTGCACTGCTTGAGATTCTCCTTAGAGGAAAGTGTACTTTCATTAAAGTGACTCAAGGAGATAGCTGCTCCAAGAACTAAGCCAAAGTGACTTTGGCTGTCCTTTCCTTTCTCTCCTGCTCCTTTTCTGTTGGGGGAACTATATGATGTGAAGTTTAGATGTGAGTTTAAAACCGTTTGTTTCATTTGGCGTACAAGGCAGTTGACTAATCCTCACCCAAGTGCTAACTGGTAGCTTTCCATGCCAATCAAAGCAATCCTCCAGTGGATTCTCTTACCCTCAGCCCTACCTGGTTACCTGAAACAGTATTGCTCTGGAAGGAACAGCCACAGGGACTAAAGACTAAAGTTGAGAAGTGAGCTTCAGGTGTTATACTCGTCTCTGTTTTAGGATTAGAGAGAGTTCACAGGATGGCGACAGCAGAGAGGACTGTGTACTGCTTTCATACCAAATGCAGAGACAGCTAGTGCAGTGAGTGTATTCGTTTTTTTGCTGTTGTTGCTTTTATAGTTATTTGCACGATTCAACGTAAATGCTTAGGCCATTGTGACTTTGGTTAAAGCCAGACAGGAACAGTAAGTAACTATTTCCCTGGTGCTTTTGACTTACTGGGTACTTCATGGGGGCAAAATAAATAATACAACAGACACAGGCACGGATAACTTTATGCTGGTACTGTTACGACGTCTTATGGATATGTTAAGACTAAATGTTGTAAGATTCCCTTCTCATTGTATCCTGAAGTAAATATTTGAAGTTTGGCATCCTAAATGCAATAATCTACAAGTAACTAGTATGATATCTGAAAAGACTATACCATTATTTGGAAGAGATTTTAACCAGCATATAGGTAGTCTTTTAGTTCTTTGCATTTTGGAAGCAAACTGTCTTGAGTTCTTCCTTGAAAATTAAACTATTACTTTGGATTCCTCCTTCAGATTTCCTGATAATAGGGCACGTCTCAACTTTAAATATACCCTTAAATAGATAAAATCAGGGTTTTAAACAAAGCCAATGTTTGAAGTCCTCATTCATAGAATCCAATATTAATGAAAAATTTTCTGGAGAAGAAGTGCTTACATTGAAGATTTCAGAAGTTAACCTGTTTTGGTGCAAATTGCATAACAATCACGAATGCTTTTCCAATCAGTTAACATTTTTGATCTTCTGTAAAGAAGCATGAAAAAAATCTTGCCTGAAGGCAGCTTGTGAGACATTCAGCCCACTAGATGGCAGAAGATACTTTGGACCAAAAGACTCAGCACTTAATGCAAAACCTACAATTTCTGGGTTTGAAACTGGGAATTCCCCACAACTGCAGCGATTTTATTTATTGAAAATATATCTGGTGATAAATTATCCGGATTCCTTTGGGTATGTTGGCTCACTCTGTATGCAAATAAAAGTTAAAATTAAATCACAAAAGTTTGATTCCAAAATTCTCATTTACTTATGTCACATTGAAATCATGCATGAGTTATAGACATTTTGATATGAAATAAATATGTAAAAAATCTTCTTATAAAAAAAGAATCTGCAAAACTGCAATAAATCTGATAAAAATCATTAAATTACATTAAATTATAAAATTTCCATTATAACGTTTTGAGACTACACATAACATACTATATTTATTTTAAGTGATATATATTAGGTAGCATATTAAGTTGCTGCGTGGCAAGTATTTTACCTAGGAATAGTCTTCACTATCATAATGTTTCACAGTTGTTCATTTCAATGTACTTCTGGTACAACTCTGTGACAAAGTCATAATCCTCCATAATTTTCAGCAACTTACTGAATAATGCAGCAGATATGCACTGCATATATACAGTCAAATCCTCCTCTTTCTAGCATACATGCATATATGTAAATATGTATCTATGCTGTGACTTGTTTTTCCCTAAGTGCTTGTCTGATCATCAGGCAAATGTTGCAGTTGCTAATGCCTTTGTTTATTGTGAATGTTTTCTGTAAAACTTAGACTTCAATACGACGTGCAGACTAGAAACACTGAAAAACCCACTTCTTAGGTTGAGGGTGACAGAGTACATTCTAAAACACTTACCAGAAAGCAAAAGGGTGTAACAGACAATAACTCCAGCAAAACTTACCCAAGTGTTTTATACTTGTTTAACCAGATGAACTGCTAAGTATCAGTAGAAATATTCCAAACAGAAAAACACTTGGATGTCTGTTAGTTTGTTTTATTTAGCTTTTAACTTAGTTCACTTGTCCTCATTACTTCAAATATTTCCTAGATATTATGTAGATTACATATGACTGAGACCAATAGAATTACCTATGCTTTTAACTTTGCCAGTTCTAACCCTGCATTTTTAGCTCCTTAATATTTTCTGAAATGTAATTCTTCTTGGGGATAGTTTTTTATATCCTGGTTGTGCCTCAGGCTGATTTTTTGGGAACTTTTTTGGCTGAAATGGTTCAGCTGTTTCTAAGAGAGCCTGGAGAAAATAAGGCATCTATTAATTTATTTTTTTTTTAAAGGGGAGATCTTTTCTTTGAATGACTCTTGCTGTTTGGTGCCCTGAAGTTAGGACTTGAAATTATGTTGAGAAGGAACGTGCAAGAAAAGGCAGATTAGAGTCAGAGTGGGCCCTTTGCTGCTCATGGGAAGAGTTGTTACTGGCCTTTGCAAAATCAGCCCTTGCACACAGGTGGTATAATCTCCCTTGGTTTTCATAGTAAAAGCATACTTATGCCCAAAGAGGGGACTCAGCATCCTTGCAGCAGTGACAAGCATGCTGCCCTCCATCACTGCTTTCAAGTCTGTCAGGTTGGTCCCTGTTATGTTTTACAGGGGCTGAACATCCCCCAGGTCCACGGAGCTGCCGCCAGATGTGGGAAATGAGCATGCTGGATTCATCACTCCCCATTTTGGACACTTGCATCTATGTCAGCCGTTACATGCTGCTCCCTGTTGAGGTTTTTTTTGGGCACAGTGCATAAGTCTTAATATCACTGTGGGTCAGTGGGTGCCAGTGGGTGGGGTAACCGAACTAGGAGATAAATATTTCTAATCTGGATGAATATGATCTAATGACTCCAGTGGGGAGACAGGATATGCAGTTCTGGAGAAAGAAATCAGTGCTGGCTGATGGTGATAAAGACGGTGTTTGTTATCAGCACCAATTGGTTTCAGGTACTTTATTCTGGTTGACAGAAGAGTCTTTTTAGAAGTATTCAAAGGTGTCTCTCTACTTTTGACATCAGCCACTATCCTCAAAAAGGCTCCTGCAGCTTAGGGACAATCCTGGCTTCCAGTTCCTGAAAAAGGCAGTTCTTTTGGCATGCTTCATATATGCTGTCCACCTTGAATAAGAATTCATTGTTCCTTAAAAATCCTTCATTATCACAGATATTCAAGAATGTAAAAGATCTATATACTGTTAAAAAAAGAGCTAATGATTCATTTGCATGAAAGGAAACAGTTATCAGAAGACAGCAGAGTGATATCCTTCAGGAATTTAAATAAGGTGTTTTCTCTCCAGCTTAGTGTGAGCCTTCAGAAATAGAATATGTTCTTGCAAGAATTGTCTTGCATAGAATGAAGCCTGAGGAAACTACCCTAATGCTACTCTAAAACTTCTAAATTCTTATTTTGAAGAAAGAAGAACAGACACATCATCATTTGGTTTCCCAAATGATACCCTTCCTGCTAAGATATAGTTTGACAAAGTCCATTGTGTTACTTTAAACTACTTGAACCCATGTGCTGATAGAAACAAATAATTTTTAACTTATTAGAGCTGGATCTTTATTTTGGATGTTTGGATTTATTTTTTTATTCTCTCCTTTATTCATCCTTTTACTAGGAAGAAAGTGTATACATTGTGATATTTGTTTCCCTGATGTCTCTTTTCTGTTGTAGCAGCAGCATGCTGGCTGTTAACTGTGTTTTTTAAGTGAGCTCAACTTTGTCTTCTCAGCTAGCATTTTCAGATTTACTAATTCACAAGTCACATCTCAAGACATGATTATAATATCAATATCTTAATAGCACTATAGAAATCAGCTTGCTCTTGACAGTTAAGGGAGACCAACTAATCTAAATCTGTTTTATTCTAGAATTGGATGGAGCTTCTCTGGACAGTGTAATGCTTCTCTCTGTACTGCTTTAGGGAAGTGTTTGAGTAGTGTCTGTCACACAGAATGGTGTTATGGTACAGAAAACCACTCCTGTGTACAAAAAGTTGTTCATACATGGTTTTTTTTCTAGATACTAAGGTAACTATTGTTGTGTATGAGAAGTTTTTAACATGTATAAATATCTAAATAATTTCATTTAAAAGATTGCCCAGATTTTTTTCTACTTTTCTATGGCTAAAGAAAAAATAGAAGAAAAACGTTAAACAAGGGGAAGTGCTAATAGTTCCTTCTGTGAAATAGCTACTTCTGATGACATTTCCAACTGATCTGAGACTCTCTAAAGCTCTGGGCAGGTTAGCATAGATGGTAATGTTGCTTTGTGGCTCTAAGCAGGTTTTAATGCTCTTGCTGGTACCATATAAATATTCCAAGAAGACTTGCACTTGACACCAGTTAAAAAATCAACTGTGTCATTTGGGGGCATATTTGGGACTATATTCCCTTTGTTGTTTCTGTAAAAGATAACACAGCACTCCTTTAAATATACATTTCCTGTCTCTCGTAAAAATCTTGGCTCTTAGTTTGCTTTCATGTTAGCAGAAGAGATTAAGAATCAAAGAAGCTCAGCAAATCTAGGTGCCTCGAAAAATCTGTCAAATAAATCCAATATAATGGATTGTTCGGTTTTGATAGGGAAGCAAAACAAACAAAAACTACATCCCATGTCTAAAATTTCAGTATGGTGCTAGAATGGAGGTCAGAGCTTCCTCAATATGAAAAGGAATCCTGTTATGGGGATAAGTAATCAACCACCTGGGAGAATATAAAACTAAAATGAGAGGTGTCCACGGAGACGCAGCAATGCTGCCAAGTTAAAGATTTAAATCCAAATAAAATATTACAGTAGTCTCAGGTGATAGCATCTATAGAAGTTTGGACCTCATTAGGGGAATTGAAAAGCTTAGAGCTGTTTCCAGCAATAATACTCAATTTAGTTGGTTAAATTAAAGCCAAACTAATCTCCTTTCCATGAAGTGTTTGAGCAAGTTGTAGAAAACTCCCCCATTAGTTTTCTTGTAGGAGAGAGAGCTCTCATTTAAGCAGTGCTGCAAGACTGAACTCAGACTCTTCATAGAAACCTGGCAATTCCCATTTACACTTTGTTGTGGTCATACCTCTTCACCTATTAAACAAATCTGAGATCTCACTGTTTCATCCTTCATCAGATCTTCTAAAATCAAGCTTGGGGAGTATGCTTAGGTTCATGAGTGTCACTCTTATAAAGAAAGTGTTGAGTTCATGATTTCAACAGAAGCTGAGGGAACTTGGTTTGAAGGTACTGGAGTAGAGTTTTCCTTTTCATGTGGGGTCCTCAGTGTTTTTTCATGTGCTTCTCAACTGCTTATAAAGATTCTTGGGCAACATTTAACTAGGCATAATTAAAATGAAGAGATGACTTTAAAGCAACTATTGAAGTAAGAAACAAAACATGTTCTATACATAAGAAATTAAACTGAAAATGAACCAAACTAAGCCAAAACTGTACTTCATAATTAAAGGAACACCAAATACAGAAAATGACTCTGTGCATTGTATGTGGATATCTTTCAGGAAAGTTTTTTTTCCATGAAGCATTCTCACAACATGTCAATGAAATTATAAATTCCAGTGTTTATGGTTGATTTTAAACTTAATGTTCATCTCAGCCTTGGTCTAACTGGACTTTAACCAAAACTATTTCTTTCACTCTCTGTAGTTTTCCATGACAGCTAATATCAAGGGCATAGAAAATTTGTTTTTCCCAATTTTACTTGCCATTTCTGAATATATAGGTATAGCTATTCTGAAAAAATGGTCTGTCTTTAGATCTACCAAGAATTTTACCCTAAATAAAATTAGACCACTGCAGCAAAACTGAGCTTGATATCATAATAAATTTAAAGTTGTGGACTACACAAAGGTAAAATTACCTTGTTTTGCATACTGAATTTTAGTAAATGAGTAGAAATAAAATTTGAAAAACGTGATGTCTGTTGTTACTTATTGTAATTCTTCAACTCATGCTGGATTCAATAAAGTACTTAAACAATGAATTTCAACAGGTGATTAAATATTAGTATATACTGGATATGCTGGAGGACTTTGCTGAACTGGACATCTTGCTTGTGTCTTGTGATTTAGCATGCTTTTCTTGTGCTTTCCAAGTTTATCATGTTTGTTACCTTTGCTTCTACAGCTTAGAGAATTTCTTACTTTAAAAATTCTCTTTGCTTTTGATAAAATTTGACTTTGCAAAGCAAAGAGTGTCCCATGGAAGCTGTGTGCAGCAGGGAGGAAAAACACAGGGTGAGAAGATCAATTGGAACTGTTGAGTCAATAAGACCAAATTTGAGTAACTGCTTTCTTATCTTTCAAGGAAAGGAGGCTTTTTAGGGTAGATCATCTTGTTTCTTCAGTGTGCTTCCACCATCATGTTGAAGTCTCCAGTATGGTCCATTGAAGCTTATTTGGAAATGAGCTAATTGTGCACTGGATTGTTCTTTGTCAAGTCATAGATGCTTTCCATAAGAGTGGTAGAAGATTACATGCACACAGCACAGGGCCTTCAAACCAGTCTGTCCAAGTTTCTACTACCCTGCACATGTCCATGTTGTTAATGAGACAACTGCTGACTTTTCATTGTGAAACTTCATCTTGACATGTCGTTCTTGCAGATATGGTGATGTTGTGAGTAAACAGATTATACTGATTTCTGAAAAAAACAGTTTATGCCTTGGTTATGGTTGGGCAACTGAACTTGGGGTTATGCCATTCAAGTAAGACTTAGCAGCCTGGGGTGTGATGGGAGAAGAAATGTTCAGTTCCATGCTGTGAATGTTAGCTTGCTGACCTTCTCAGGTAGATCATGATGGCAACTCTGACTGGAAACTGCCAGTAATACTTAAAATCTTTACTGACCTTTATGTGTATCTAAAATATATTCTTAAAAATGCCTCAATAGCTGAAGCATAGTTGAGAAGTTATCAGCTAAGAAGTTCCCTTCCAACCCAAACTATGATTCTAAGTTGCAGAGAAAAAAAAATGGAAGAGTCTTGTTTTAAAATAAAATATCAAAAAACATTTCTAGAAAGTTCAAAGGTTTAGCTGATATTCCATGTCAGATATAACTCATTTGGTGTAAAAGTTAAGGCAGTTCATGTTCTTCAAAGTACCCTGTGCTAATGTAATCATTGTTTCATATGACAGCCTCAAAGACCTCACCTCACATTGATTTATTAATTTAGTGGGATCTTGTTTTGCCAGTACACCCTTCAATCCCATGGTTTTTAACACTTCCTTGTTAAATTTTCTTTTCACCCTTTAGAGAGTCCATTAATAGAAATTTGAGGTACTGCAAGGTAATGAATTATTTTTATTTCTGTAAAAAGTGGTTGATCCAAAGTAATCTTCAATACTCATTCCATATAGTAAACATTACAATTAAGCTGTACTAATTTTAAAAGTCCCCTGTAAAGAGCTCAAGTTAGCAATTCTTGTTGATAAAAAATCCAGAGAAAGCTGTACTGTTGAAAGTAATGCATACTTGAACCCCAAATAATTACAAAGTTTTGACCTGTTTTAATTTTTTTCAAAGCCCCTAATTGAAGAAATGGGATTATAGGAATGAATCATGTGCATGAATGCAGCACATTTGTGAAACTAATTTCTCAATTATGCTTTTTTCCTATTGCATGGAGAATCTACACAGTTTGGGTTTTTGTTGTTTTTTTAAATAACCATGTATAGCTCTCTTAAACTGTGAGAGTCTCTTTGGAATATAAGCCTGTTTATTTTATTGTGCTCTGTTTAGTTATTCTAAAAAAATGTTACAGACATATAATTGCAGCCATCTGTTGTGTTTTAAGTCCAATCTAGCCCAAAAGTCAAAAAAGTCATGGCAACGACTTATAAAAACAATGGCAATAATATGAACTCACTATGGTTACTGGTGAACCTTTATTTCTCCCTTCAAATGAAGTAAGTTTCCTCAGAGAATTATTTTAATGTCTGATTTATTTCTTTATTAAACTTGCCCACTGTATGACCACCTTTTCTATCAAGATTGTCATATAGCTGTCTCATCGATAGTAAATCTGTGTTTCTCCAGAAAGGTGAATTCTGTTATTATACAAAACCAAGCTCTAAGAGAAACACCAGTGCTTGCCATATATTACTGTAGCATAAATTACCAAGCAGGATTAAGATTGCTTAAGAAAATTTATTAGTGGGGTTAAATAATATTTATCATATAGTATATTTAACCCTTACTCTGACAGATTTAAAATTCATTATTTATAGATTTTTAGATATTTGATGTACTTGGTTTCATAATTCACTGGGATATTTAGTAAATTTTTTTTCAGTGAATTTCAAATCAAAATGTCAGTGACTTTTATGTGACATTGTTAATTTTTAAGATTATCCTGTCTTCTTGACATATCCAGTTTGTAAATTTACCATGGTTGTTTAAACTAAGAGTGAGGCATTGAGTATGCATAGATGCTTGTACTGTGAGCAATAAATGGAACACTACTGCCATTTGTTGACATGCTGTATTTCATCAATCTCCTTTTCTATTTATTTTTGGAAGAATCATATGATGGAAATCCATGTTCTGCATTGTTGTTTACACATCTACCTCCTTTTTTAACAGAAAAGCTGGAAAGTATTTGTGGAGCAGTGCTGTCCTTTGAGGAGAATGACACAGCATAAGATCCCAGTGGCTTGTAATTCTTTGAGACCTGTGAGGGCATGAAACATATCCTGTCTGGAGCTGCACTCACTTCTCTCTTTTGACTATGAAGAGCCTGGCCTTCTAACACTCATAATTTGGAGCCTTATGCAGTGCTTGCTATTATGTAAGATAGATATGACCCCTGGCTACCTCCAAATGGATGTAGACAAATGACAGAAGCCACATTTCCTCTGGGTAATCGAGCAGTCGGCATTGCTGTCTGCCCTACAAAGCTCCACAATCATCACCAACAGGGAACTGGACTGTTTCTGTCAAAACAGATTTGGCACCGTAATGGTGAATAGGAAAAATAAGAGATCATTTTCCAGAGGTTTAAGCCACCTCCATGGGAAATAAGAGAAGATGTATGTAATGTTTGTAGATGGTTTTATTTAGCTAGCAATAATGTAAATAAAGCAGCAGGTATTTCATACCGCTATAAATAGGAGGTGAAATAAGAACTGTAAATTATGGTGTATGTACAAAGTTTATTCACAAGTATAAATGTCATGTAAAAGCCAACTGCTAATTTTTTCACTTCTCATTTAGGAGTCTTTGGTGACCCTGCTCCTTTTGATCTCATACTTCTGCTTTTGTCAGACTCTTGATTCTCTCCCATTTGAAGTATTTGTCCACATATTTACAACTATTTCTCAAAGCAGTAACTAAAATTCAACTAAAAGTAAAAAAACCATATTATCCATACAAAGCAATAATTCCATTACTTCTTACCACATTGACCTTTCTCAGGCTTCTTGTATGACTTCACTAGAAGTAGGCAAATGTGTAAAAGTAGAACATGGCAGTGTTTGAATAGTCAAAAGGTATGCCTGTCTGCAGAAAAGAATGCGGGCCAGACTGGAGTCCTATCACTAATGCTCTTGGTGGCCTCAAATGATCATCACCCATATGCATCTGCATCAGGCAACGGCAAGAGGTGCAGTTTTTGGGTGCTGTGTGATCTGCAGCAAGCAAGTGGAATAGTTTTAGAAAAAGGGAATACCCTAGGACATTCTTGTTATGCAGCTCAGGAAGTTGAAATACTGATGATGCTCATTTAAATGTAAGTGGGGAGGTTTGAAACTAGTTAAAAACAAGGTTGTTTTTTAAAAAAATTAGCATTTCTGAAGATCAGAGATTTAAGTTTCTAATCAGCAATGTCATCTGTTAAGCAGGTGGTTGTACAAGCCATTTGAAAAGTATTAGTGGAATCAAAATATCACAGTCGTGTCATACAGTGTTCGGAATGTCACTTTACTCTAAACCTCTCTCTCCCTTTTCATGTTTTTCAGTCTCTGGTTAATATTAATCTGGGCTAATGGTGCAAACATTCTGGGTGTGATGCAACAAGGCATAAAAGCATGTTCATAATTTGAAGTCATCCTTTTTTGAATTTGAAGTCATCCTTTTAACTGATAAGCATAAGTGCTCCGCTGGCATGGAGCCAGAAGTACATTTTAATGCTAGCTAGAATGAGTTTGGTCATGAGCTATAGGTCACAGCATTAAATCTGACTCCATCCCTATCCAGGAAAGAGCTTGTTCATGGTGGGCTTTGTTGTCATCACATTAAATATCCAGCCATCCAGCAGTCCTCCAATGCCACACAAAAAAAGATATAGGAATCATGATCTCTGCATGAATAAAGAAAGCGGTCCGGTTTCCACAGTTTGTACAAAGGGAAAATCTCCCACTGACTTAATTAGGTGCACTGCCTGACTAAAGCTTGCATGGTTTGGCCAACATTTACTATCATTCCAGTGTAATGAGAGAAATCACCAGAACAACTCCAGCTGAGAAGCAGACATGCCTCATTCAGAGAACACATGGAGAAGTACTAAGGATACCACCTAACCCTGCTGCTCAGCTCCTGTTAAGGTCCAGATTTAATGACCCTTCTATTACATGATGACATGAGAAAGGTTTTCCACCAGGTAAATCAAATGAAGCTTTTGTTCTTAGCTCTTGTGCATTTTGCCTTTGAAGTTCTATTTTGACAAATCCTGTAAAAGTAGTATTTTATTTCCAATAGAAACTCTTTGTTTTTTATTCTACTTACTGTATTTTATCTGTCATTGTTTTACAATGGATTTAATTTCATTAGTTTTCTATTTGTGAGACTGATCCTTAATTCTGTTTTCTTGCAATCACTCCCTGTAGTATTTTTGGTTATCTTTTTTTCTTAATTAGCTCTAATCTTGCAATAACTCAACAAGTTCATGTTATTAGGTGCTTCAAGATGAAACGATCTTGGTTTTGAAGAACTTCTGTATCTCTTCCTCCTCTTAACTGCAGAAGACAGAATCATCCTCTCTCGTTTGCTTCATCTGTCACACCTTTTTTGTAAAAATTATGTCTGAAATACATCTTCTCCCATTTTTTGCTATTTCTAAAAGGTCTTGTTCACTTCATTTCCATAGCACAATATAACAAAGTGCTGCAGTCGAATACATACTCCTAGGAGATGGACTGTACTGGTTTCTACTTTCACCTTTGCAGTCATCTTTTCTGGGAATTAGAAGAATGCCCCCAACCCCCTCACCCAAAACATATGGAATCAATAAGCATGATGTCAAGGCAATCAATCCAGTCAGTTTGAATAAAGGAATCAGATTATTCAGCTGGTATTTTCTTTCGATTTCATTGTCACACACAGTGTCATTGTTGGTCCCTCTCCTTTCCTACATGATGAAATATTGCTTGAACCATATTTGAAGGATCAGATAAAGAGGTGTTTTAGCATATAGCCAAATGGACAAAAATCATGGAACTGAACCTACAGTAGCACTAAGTGCCATAATTGTTCATTATCAGTCTCCAAATCTACTATTTTTTCTAAATCCCCAAAATCACACTCCTCCCTTCTTCCTTGCTCTCACCTCTGCAAGCCTGTTCAGGTAGGTGGTGGCTGAGACCTTCTTCCCCTGGACAAGATGACCAGGAGTGCTCCTTCTGTCACATTCCATCAGCTTATTGAAATTTGTTTGAAATCTCACCTTACAGGCTTCTCATTTTCTCATGATAAAAAGCAGAGTGAAAATTAGTATCCAGAAAATGTCCACTGCCACATTTCATTTTGCTGTTCCTAAGGACCTTACTGAATCTTGGCTAGATTTGGACATCCTATGCTCAGATTCTAGTCTTTCCAGTCACCCTATACTTTGTTGCTTGTTCATGAGTTTTGCTGCCTGAACATTATCACTGAAGCATATTGTCCAGCCTTTTCTACTCACACAGGAATCAATGCCACTTAATAAATAGCTGGCAAAGAGTGATATTTGAGATATTGAGAACTCAAATATAGATATTTGAGAAAGGTTTCTGAGCATTTTCTAGGAATTTTATTGCTCTGTTTTTCTCCCTTAAATTTCTGTTCACTTTGCATTTGTTCTCCAAGGACAAGGACACAAAATAATAACAAATACAGTATTTCCATTTTAATTCAGCTGTTTGGCC
This sequence comes from Turnix velox, assembly GCA_013400935.1. NCBI lineage: Eukaryota > Metazoa > Chordata > Aves > Charadriiformes > Turnicidae > Turnix > Turnix velox. Next base: position 14,813 of record VZTY01002363.1, on the reverse strand, counting down.
ATAATTATAGCCCTTTAGTAATACTGATATAATAATAACTATATATAATAGTTATAAATATATATAATAACTATAATACTGATAGTTGTGAAAGGACCCAAATGAAATCATAAGTCAATGTCATTGTTTTCTTGCTGGTTTTCTTTATTTTTTTTCCCCCAAACCTTGTGGTAGTAGATTGTCTCTTATGCTCTTTTCTCTGTGGTCCACTTGAAGGATCCAAAGGAAGCAAAGTCTTGTTGACAGGAGGCCAAACTTCTGGAGGAGGAAGCAAAGAGAAATCTGCTAGTGAGGCTGAGTCCTTTATCTCTTTTCTTAGTCTGGGACTGTGATGGAGTAAAGAAAGGAAGTGACATAATTAACTTTGATAATGTCTCAAGTTGGTAAATAGTCCTGGGGGGAAATGACTGAATTGTGTTTGTCAAAATAGTAACGTTTTGAGGCCGGGAAGAGACAAAGGGACTGTAAGCAATGCTATCAGTTAAGTTGTTGCTGTAAACAGTGCCAGACCAGCACAGAAAAAAAGGGTAAAAAACCTTAATCTTTTAATCCTGAACTGCTTCAATTCGTATTTCATTTTTCGCTTAAAATGTTATGCATTTCTATCAATCTTATTTGTGTATATGCCTGTGTGGCACTAATATCACAGCATGTTAAACTACACATGTGTTGGTGTGACTCAGTTTAGTGCATGTCAAGGTCCTTCTCTGCATACTTAATTACCACCATAGTTTTTACATCAAAATTAGATACTCAGTGCTTGTGGACCATACATGTAAAGAGCTGATGCTGTTTGTTGCTGTTTGCTATTAGAGGAATGGTAAGCAATGTTAAGAACTACTTGTAAAGAAATCAAGGAAAAAAAGCAAAGCCCGAATACTGATGGAGGAGATTTGCAGCAGAAACTGCTGTGGAGGGAAAGGATGGAGGCACAGTGGATGAGTGGACTATAGCCTTCAGTACCATCGAGGGATGGTGATGCTTGGAGGTGTAGCACCCCAAGAGGCATCATCCTGCCACCCACCTGTCCTCAACCCACACCACTGAGAAACAGCTCAGGTTTCTTGATCTGCTACATGTTGTGGTTTTTACTGTAGCCATATATAACAAAATGAGCTTGTATGCAAGTAATAAACATGGATTGATGTCCAAGAACTTAAATTTTCTGTAGAGTCTTAGCAGAGATGTCACACATTGGGAACTCCAGTGATCTCCCTGTCAGGGCAGCTCAAGAAGGTCTGTGCATTTTGTAAGACAGTAAATAATGACCTATAAAATGCATACAATCTTCCAGTCAACAATATAATATTAATTTAAAATATTTAGCCAAGAAAGACTACTAGAGGCAAGACTCTCTTTTACAAGGGTGTCCTGGCAAGAGAGGCAGCATAGCAGTCAATTATTACAAACAAAATCCAGGTTTCTTAATTAAAATAAAAAATACTGTCTCTGCTGCTTAGCCAGTAATAAGTTATGTCTTGAGATGACTGTAATTACACTGGCGCCAGCTAGTGATGGCATAGTTAAGTCTATCACCATTACCATTACAACTCCCATTTTTAAGCAATTTATAATGTAGCCATAAAAAATAATTTTAGATTGAAAGTTGGCAAATAAATTCTTAAACTGAAAAGTTTTGTAGGTTTTTTTTAAGAATACAAATAATCTGTCTGGTCATCTTTATATTTTTTAGGATAGCACTAAACAAGCCAGAAGTTTTATGGCTTTGAAGATTTTTGGCCATCCTGTAGTATAAACATTTCATTTTTTCATTGTCATCAAGAGGATCCTTCATTGGTTGGAAGCAAAGGATTTTAATTTTTTTGAAAGTCCATAAATACAGGAAGACAAACTTCACTATTCTTCTTTACAAAAACAGTGGAAAATGATTAACTTTGAGTTACAGGGAAGAAATGAGAACAAATAGAAATTAGTTGACTTTGGGTTTCAGAACAAATCATCACAAGATGTTTCTTCCATGAGACTGGCCTCAGCTTTCCAAACTCCATATCATGCCAGAGGAAGATGTTGCCAAATCTAGAGACAACAACATCTCAAAGGTCTTAGGTGGACAAAAAGGCTGAGGCTGAAGTTCTCTGGGCAGACGATTGTGCTTGCAACACACAGTGTCTGCTGTTTCTGGTGATGCTCATAGGAAAAGAAAAATATCTGCCTGAAAGTTATAGAAAATTCTCATAATTTTGTACCAATGCACATTTTGTTACCAAATGGCTACATAAAGAGGAGAAATTGAGCATGAAAAATATTGAGCATCTGCTCTGAGAAATTGCCTTGAGAAGGTATACGTGTGCTATGGCTATGCTCAAGAAAGCTATACCTGTAAAGCATTGTTGATACAAAGACTGAGCAAATAAAAGAATATCATGGATCATCCTAATCTACACTATGGATGAAAAAAATCCAATGTGTTTTTATTATCTAATTCTGAGTTTCTAGAGAGGCAGATATATTTCCTGGTGAGTAGCTCTGAATAGCAAATAGAAAAACCATTGTGAATCCACTTCCCAAAGGAAAAGACCATTCTGCAGTTCCAGTCTGCATCTGTAACTGTCTTATAATTTACATGGCTGAACTAGAATTCCTCTGGGAAGAACCATTCATTCCAAAGGTCTGAATGCTAAAGAAGGAGCACAGAAGGTACTAAAGCTGAGGAGGCAGAAATGAAGGACTCTACCAAGTTCAGATATTGGTGCAGTTTTGAATGCAAAGGTTGTGATGTAAACCATGCTCCAGTCCCCTAAACCTGGCTCACAAGGGACATGGATTACTCTGTTTAACATACAGATCCTGTTTTCAGATGTGGGGCTACATAAAGTTTAACAGATAATATGATTTTTCAACTTCAATGTACAGATTTCATTGCAAAGTAGGTATATACCTTCTGCAGTATTTCAGTTTTTCTCAACAACTGTAACAAAACTCTGAGGGAAACAACTGGGTCTTCTAGGCCAGAAGCAAAAAATTGCTTTTTTCTTTATTCCTTTGCTTTGCCAACTTCAGAAATTTTGGCTTGAACCCACTGTTGTACTACATTTTGGCAACAACTACCCATTGCTGATTAAATAAATTTCACCAGCTGTGCCCAATTGCAATCATTTTGCAAGACAAAGGTGGAAGTATGGTCTAATGAAAGAAATTCAAGAAATCTATATTTTATTTTAAAGACCCTCTTAGACATGTGTTATGACCTCTGCCATCATACTCCCTTATGTTGGCCAATTCAATAGGCCCAGACATGGGAAATTAAAGTGGACTTCAAGATGCATTCATACATTCGTTTGCCTGTCCCAATACAGCATGGTTGCTCCCATGTTTAGGTTTCTTATGATAATTAAGTACAAACACACAGGGTACAAGTAGCATCCTTTCTGACAGCTAGCGTGGAAACAGTGCAAGCAAAATACTGTTTGCTAATATTACTGTGCAGTTTGCAAAATCCCTGGTACCACGATGCTGCTTTTAATCTGACACTGACATGGTCTGTTTTCTTCAAAAAGTGGTTGTGGAGAAGACTTTACAGCATTTTGTAACTGGATTGCTGCCAGTTCCTCAGCTGGCTCTAGGCTGCCTCCCTGATGGATCACAACTAAAAAAGTCCATCTAGAAACGTCAGCACACACTGAAGATTTTAGGGTGCACATAGTCTAGTGATGGTCCCAAGCCCATCATTTTCTTTCACAATACTCCTCCAACATCAAGAGCTGACTGGTCTCTCAAGGACTGTGTGATTCATGGTAGTGCTTGCTTAATTGAAAAGTACTGGAACAGCAACTCCTCTTTTACTGCCTGAGAGGCCAGCTGATCTCTTACAAAAGAGGAAACATTGCTAAACAAAGGAAGTACTTTTAAAGGAGGAAAATAACATCTGTCTAGAGATACGTGAGGAGGGAAAGAAGAAATGTGAAAATAGGGATGGTGGGGGAAAAGGTTTAAAGTTTAAAAAACTGAAAAGAAAGTCCACATGTCTTCACAGGCAGCACATCCAAGTGGCAAACTATAGGCACAGCGATCTGACAGGAAAAAGTATGGGAAAGAAAAGGAGTGTATAAAAGAAAGCACAAGAAAAAGGTATAAAACCCAACAAAACGAATACAGTTTAAGAGACTGCTGCATCATTCAATTGCCAGCAGAGGTGCTCAAGCCACGGCTATAGAACTTTGTAGCAAATTGCTCAAGGGAAGAAAAAAATCCTTTATACAGATAGATAGAGCATTTCACGACATGAACAACAATGCAGTACAGCTACCTAGAAGGCACCCGTTTAGGAATGGGTTTCTGTACTTGAAAACAGAAAGGCAGCCAGCAAGAGGCAGAAGGGGTTCCTTGAAAAAGCGCTGCGGCCAGCCTGGGAACACCACAAAATGCTTGTGGCTGTGCTGCAGCCAGAGAACGAGGCTAGCAGGTACCAGTCTGCAGCTGGGGCACAATAAAACCCTTCTTCAAGCCAGCTCAAGAATAATCTTTTTTAAAAGTGCTATTCTTTCCTACTTTCAAAAGGTACTCTTATTCAAGTGTTTTGTATTTGCCTCAGTGCAACCAACAACAACAAAAACAAACAAACAAAAACCCCAAACAAACAAAAAACCAAACCAAACAAACAAAAAAAAACTAAAAAAAAACCCAAAACCCAAACCAAAAAGCCTAATTAAAGGCTTATTGTAAACTGAAGGAGATTTCTGGGAGGTCTTTTTTTTTTTTTTAAGTATGCAAATGATAGCACTGTTATGTTGTTCTGTATTAATAATTGTGGTTCACATATTCTGGAGAATATGTGTGAAACAAACTTTTTTTCCCCCCATTCTTGTAAACAATAAGTTAAAAAATCTTTAGATAGATCACAAAATAATTTTCCTCAATTCATAATGTTGAAGAATGGTACATTTTTCATGCTACAGACTGTTCTATGCTGATAGCTTTACAACATTGTGCATGTACTATGAAAAGCAGAAACTTCACAGATGATTATACTTAAAGCTGGAGGTCTTTCTGTAAATATTAAGCACAGTTTTATGTTAAATGCCATCTATAAAATGCTTCATGACTTACCTCCTAGACTGACTCGTGATTTTGACAAAGCTTTTGAAAATCTGGATGCTCTTTTGCTCCAGGAAACTGGCAAATTGCACTATAATGTAAGTATTGAACACTTCTATATAGCAAGTACCATTTTGCAATGCATTCCACTGCCTGCAGCATAACATAGAAGTACACTACATAATGATTGCTTAACGATCCCCAGGAATATGTGTAAAGAGCACAGATGTTGGGTAAAAACCCCAGTGGTTATCCTAAAACTCCCCTGTGGCTGAGCAGATCTATCTCAGTGGATCAGGGCAGCTATATTTCTGTCCTGGTATGAAGTTAATTAATAACTAAAGTAACAACAACAAACATATTTTCTGTTCCCCAAATGGTAGTGTTTCTGCATCTGCAGTGATTCCTGCCTATCAATTAGCAAACACTGTGAGATTTTCTGCAATAAAAGGGATGCATATAAATATACAATGTTTGAAAATATCCTAGTTGATTTATGTCTCAGATTCTAGTTCTACCAATTTTCACACTGTGTCTTCTGTCTGCTACAAATGTGATTATTTTGCTTTGCATTAGGAGATGTATGTTTTGTAAGAACAGAGGAATATGTTTGTGTTTCTTTTATATGTTTGCAGGAAAAGAATACAACTTTCATGTAAAATCCAACTCAATAAAATAAAAAAAATCCAGATCATAAGGGGAAAGTGCCTTACAGGTTTTGTTCATTGGACATTGGGAACATATGAACATATGCATGCTTATGTACAAGGGCTCATGTGTACACCGCATGCAGTTCATAATATTGAAAATCCAAATTTGATACAGGTATATCTAACTATAGTGTCCCTGTAATATTTGTGTCCCATGGAATCCAGCAAACTTGCTTTCTTTTTGCTACAGAATTTATAATTTTAAGCTCTAATCGTTCTCCTCCTTTGATCAAACCTTCTTGTATAAGTCTTTCTTTATGTACATTTCACAGCAATAGCCCTATAGAATGATAACAAGGACAGACTTACACATTTTAATGCTAGATCATCTACTAGTGCATAATATTGCTCTGAAAGCCAAATTTAGCTGGTTGTTAAGAGGGGAATAGCCAGTGGGATCACTCAGCTTGCATCCATAACTTTCAGAGGGTCTGCATTTTAGTCTATTTTGCATGTGTCAGAGAGCCATGGAGAAACCATTGCTGTGGGAAATCACCCTAATTCATGTTCTATTGAGAAACAAGAGGGCTTTCACATTTGATATGGTTTTGATTTTAAGTAGTGTATTCTGCTTACTGAAACAATCCCACGTGCAATGACAACAGTGAACTGCTGGATAATTAACTTCTCACCCTTCAAGCATTATGATCCATTGAAATACAAGATTGGCATGATCTGGATACCCTAGTTTCATTACTTCCCTTGCAATATTTACTCTGACATTGTTTACCTTTTGACAAACATACCAAGCTCCAAATTGACTCATCATGTATGTATGTGCCACATTGTTTAAGAAATTCATGCAACTGCTTCCCATCTTGTGATGCCAAGGACACCTTCATGGTGTTCTGCTGTTCTCCTGTTGCTCTGGTGGTTACATCTTCCTCTGAATGTTATCTCTTCCTTATCAGAACTCACCTCTTTTCTTTTCTTTTCTTTTCTTTTCTTTTCTTTTCTTTTCTTTTCTTTTCTTTTCTTTTCTTTTCTTTTCTTTTCTTTTCTTTTCTTTTCTTTTTTTCCTTTCTTTTCTTTTCTTTTCTGGCCAAGAGATTCCCTACTTTGCTTGCAGGTTGAACATGTCTGGAAGAAAGAAGGTCTATCTGTAAATAGGCTTGACATTTCAAAATTTCATTTTTCAATTTTTTTTATGTGGGGTAAAACTGGAATCTCTGAGACGCTGCATTCATGCCCCTGGTTTTGATTTTAGGTCATTACTTTCCACTGACCACAACTACTATTTAGATTGGATGGTGTGAACATGGCATCTCTTTTAAGTCTCAATATTATGCAAGAAGCTCAGAATAATTTTTTGGTGCAAAACTTGAAACCTGAACCCTAGCCTAAACTGCATCCAGATATCTGGACCAATCTGTTTTTATATATTTTGAAATAAAATCTCTTGACATGCTGCAATTGTATGTTGTATTTTCATTCATGTTAGAATATGAAACAGGAATTATCAGAGCTTACAAAATCCTTTAATTATCTGTCTCTTCTCATGTTAACAATGGGACATAGATTTATTAAAAGGGATATTGTGTTCTATTTTTATTTTAATCTTATAGTCATGGACATTTGGCACTTCATTGTAGGGTGGGTTAATGTAAAATAAATCTTTCATATTTAGGTTACATGTTTTGGTGTGACTCCATATAAAAATAACAGGAGCTGTTTTCATCAAACATGTGATTACTAGTTTATGTGCTTTCTTTCTCAATTTATGTCTATAAAAATGTTTACAACATAAAAGCATCTTCAAACTTGAGGGCATTTTTGGCTTTTTAAGTAGGAAAAGACTCCAGACACTCTAGTGGGATAATATTGGAAGTTTCTGTTGCTGGATGTACTGCTGAGCTGAGGACTTAAATCCTCTGAGCAATCCATCCACAAGCTGTTATGAATGCTTAGGGAAAAAAAGGAAATATATTGCTGGAAAAGAGAAATAAACCTTGTTTCAGGATACATGTTGGCCAAATTCAGAAAAGACATATGTATAGTAGAGTCTCATGTGTCCCTGCAACTGTCTGAGCAGGACAAGTCAAAGCAAAACAAAACCAGGAAATAATACTTCTTTTATAACAAATGGATTTTGAATGAAAATTTCCATGAGGAAATAGAACATATTCATTTTCTGACTGCTCTTCTGCTGAGGGTTTAATTTTTGCTAAATAGTCTCATAATTAATTTTAGTGTTAATTCAGCAGGCTTAGTCTGAGTTAAATCCTTCCTTGGAAGAAGCATCATCTATTGTGTGTGCTAATTTATGAGAGACAATCATCTGTATTTTAATGATAGACTGTAAGTATAGACTAGGACTCACAATATATGAGAAAAGCTTGTTTGTGCTTAATATACTAGATAAATTGTTCCTGGCTCACTGCCACACTCAAAAGTTTACTCAAGAACTGTGTGATTTGCTGAGTAGGTGCTAGTCATGTAAGGAAAATCCCAACGGGATGCATTTTATATACCTGCTTTTTTTCCCTAATGTCATGTTTGAGCCTTATTTTCTCCCCTTCTTCAAAGAAAAGTCTCTTCAAGACAAATTATAGGAACAGGGAAAATGACAACCAAAAATCTCAGCAATATGAGATTTAACACTGTGATTTTGTTTTAGTGAGAGAAAAATACCAATTGCTGACTGTCATAAAATTCTGAGCTGAACCTTAACTTCATGAGCAGCAGCTTTAAAATCTATTTAATACACATTTCTCTACTTCAGCCTTTTCTTTCTCCAGTTAATAATAAGCTGTGGGTTTTAATTTTAGCATTTGATATTTACTGGGAAATGCGGTTTAGTGATTTATGAGTCAAAATGTACTTTGAATAAATTATCATTGCAAATTACAGTTTATGAAGTTGTGACTGCAACCGTAATTGCACAACTTGAAATCTCACTTGCTGAATAAATTCGCTTTCATTCAGATTGCATTCCCGACATTTATAGAAAAGAGTGAATCAAGCCTCACTGACAAAATTTCCTAGCGTTTATTAAAAATATCACTTATGTTTGCCAAATTTACCTAAAACTTCAACATTTCTGGAATTAATGAGAGTCTATTTTTCTCTGTTATGAGGGTTTCCTATTCGAGTTTACTAACCCATAGACTCAGAAGGAGACTCACAAGAGCTTCAACATTACGCTGTGCCTTTAGCTATCTGTAGATTCTAAACTTGCTAAAGTTAAAACTGATTCTGCAAGGTGCTGAGGAAAAACCAGCTCATAGACAAAATTAGGTATATTACTGTCAGTAGAGGGGGCAAGGGGGGTATAGGGGGGAGGAGGAAGGTAGAAGGAGAGGTTTAAAGCTCTGCCTGGCAAGGGAAGGGTTAAGGACTTTTTTGCTATACCCGTTTCAAATTACAATGAGAAGCCTCTTCTTTCCCAGCAGGGTTGTGCTTACATTAGTCTTTAGATCTCTCTTGAAGAGAGCTGTTATATTTGTGCCTGCTAGAGTTGGAAATATCAGCTCTGAAGCTGAAAAGGGTTGAATGGATTTACAGAAGGGTTTTTTTTGCGAGTAAATTCATGGCAACACATTAATTTGATTAGTACATGCTTTAGAATTACTTTACACTCAAGCGATTCAAAAGATGTCAAATTTATCACCAGGCTGCTGGACAAATATGTGTTACACCACCAAGGTACAGATCAAGACAAATCTGTGACTCAGGATTTTATCTTGGGAAGAGCGCAAGGTGTATGAAGATCTCTGAATAACGAGGGACGATCACTCTGGGAACTACAATGTGTCAGAAGAACTGCTCTTGCTGATACAGCTCCCCACCAAAGACCTGGTTATCTAAGGTTTATATAGGAATGCCTAGGTCAGCTGACAAAATACTGGTCTTCTGCTCCATAAATGCAGAAGAAACAGTAACAACAGTGGAAAATTGGAAGTCTGAATTTCAGCTTTCTTAGAAATAACTGAAACCTGACACATTTCACAATATTTAAACAAGGTGGGGGAGAGAAATCACCAAAGATGTTATGTTTAGAGGTGACATTGACATGAAGAATAGGTAAATTTTGTTTTTCAGCCACTGGGAAAGCAAATGACATAGGAACTCAGAACAAGTAGCAGAAAAGATTTTTCAATTTTTTTTTTCCTTGTATTTTTTTCTTTTCAAAGATGAACTTAACCGCGCTCAAAGCTTTCATGGGCTTACTCTGGAATTGCTGGGTTCTGGTGGGTCACGCACAGGGAGGTTTAGGAGACAATCATGTCCATTCGAGTTTTATTTACAGGAGGCTGCGGAACCATGAGAGAAGGGAGATTCAGAGAGAGATTCTCTCTATTCTGGGTTTACCTCACAGACCCAGACCATTTTCACCTGGAAAGCAGGCTTCTTCTGCACCCCTCTTCATGCTGGACCTGTATAATGCCATGACAAATGAAGAGGACGCTGAGGAGCTGGAGTATTCACTAAAAGGATCAATGGCAGGGGAGAGCAGAGGGATACGGAAAGGATACCCTGCCTCTCCAAATGGATATTCGCGGAGAATACAATTATCTCGCATGAACCCCCTGGCCACACAGAATCCTCCTTTGGCCAGCCAGCACGACACCAGCTTTCTGAATGATGCTGACATGGTCATGAGCTTTGTCAATTTAGGTATGTGGAATTTTTTCTTGTTGTTTGTGCTCTCTTTGACAAACTGCTTTCCTGATCTGGAGAGAGGAAAACCTCTCAGCCAGACCGTAACCTGTTCTAAAACGGCAGGATTGGGCCCCAGGCTGCTCTGCCACTGGTAAAAGAAAAGTTGCACTGGTGGTAAAGTAGCTAAGTTGTAGGTGGCCATGGAAAAAGATTTTTCTCACTGTTTATATAAAGTCAGTTTCTACAACTACCCTCTGCTGGCTTCTGTTTTCTTTCTTTCATTGATGTAATGAAAATTCTAGCCTTAGGCCAAATAACTCCTTTTTTTTTTAGATCTCAAAAAATCAAACACTTATGCCTGGTTCTTGGTTATTTCCCTCACTGTTTTGCTCAAAGATCAGACATGAATAAACATCAGTTGTCAAGATTTTAAAGCCTAGAATTTTATAAAAGGGAAAATTTACACCATTTAAAAAAAATTCTTAGGTTCTTTAGGGTTTTTTCTGTTGGCAAGAATAAAGGTTTTATTATCTTTCCAGCTGAATGGCTGCTTTTTAATAATCTGTTGCTGTTTCTTTGTTATTTCTATTAAATAAGCAAAGACTGTATTTTATTATACTTCCATGGTACTTTGAGCCAGCAACAGTTCTTATTTTTTGTGTTATAAATAAACTAAATATGAGTATTAAGCATGCAAGCAAAGAATGCTTTTGAAAATAATATCAATTCAGACAGAAAAACTGATAAAACTAAATTATATTGCCTTCTAAATATATTAGATTTTCCTACCAGTTATACTGTGGTTAAAAATGCAGTTACAGATTTGTTTAATAGAAGGCAGCTTATATTTCATTAAGAAAGCTGCAAATAATTAATTAAATGTATTTACTAGTTTTATAAGTATTTTAAATGCTGTGGGACTCATTAAAGTTAGCTAAAGAAAAAAACAAAACCCTAACCTTCTCATTTGATCTAAATAGCAAAAGATTTAATGGAAAATGCTCCTCAATTAACTGGTGCAAAATCCAATGAATTCTCGCTTTCCAGGATAATGCTTTCTGTAGAAACTTTTTAAACAATTGCACATTTTCTGAAATACCTTCAGACTGTCACACACATTCTGTACCTCGATCTATCAGATCTTTAGTCCTTACTGCAGAATTACAAATGTTTCCAAACTCTCAAATTCTCAATCACTTGAATTTCTAAGAAAATTATACACTAGAGTTTAGTTGTCAAAATATTAAAATTACTTCGTATGAGTTGTTTGGCAGATAAGGAGGTGTTAAATTCCAATATATTTTTCCTTAAGAGTAACATATACTCACAACTGTAAATAGATTTTTTGTTGCTCTTTCTCTTCAAACAGTAGACAACAAAGAAGTGAAATTTCTTTTTTGAAAACTTGTTCCTCACTCTTAAGAAAGAGTTATCATCGTATGCCTCAATTTACCCAGAGTATCTGGAGTTAGCTACATTTAAAATGGCAATATAGTAAGGGAAATAGGAAATACTCTGATCTTTTAAGCATTAGCCAAAGCCCTGATCCTCCTGTGTCCTGTGAAATATCCTCAGTAAATGTGTCTCAGATAATTTAATCAGAGGCCCAGAGGACTATTTACACGAGATGTAGCCTTTGATTTTGTGCAACGTCTTTAATTTCATGAGTACTACTTGTGGAGTCTAAGTGGAAGTCTTTGAAGACTAAGTGTAAGATATGTCCTACCTTGATACTGCTGTGCTTCTCCAGACAAAAACTCTCTCTGGAAGAATGGACATTTTCAGTTAATATCTTACCTTAGAAATTTCTAATATTTGTCTCATTTAATTGAGATGACACTATTGCCTAATTCTGAGAATCTAAAATGTATCTTACATTTCTAAACTGTGAAAGCTGAGAGTGATATAGTCTATTTTTCTAGTGATTATGATTAATATACACTATTAATTGATAAAAAAACCTGTGTAAATACCAGGTTTCTTCTGGCCTCTGTAAAATTAAAATGTGTCTCAGCCCTGAGACTAAATACTATTCCCTTTAAATGCCCTTCCATACATGTTGGATATTGTGGTTTATCACACATTCCAACATGTAATATGTGCAAGAAATATTGACGATTGGTATAGATTAACTTCAACACTTTTATTAAACAATCCTATGTTTCAGTATAATTAATATAAAAATGAAATAAATCATGGAATCTGGTAACCATTTTATATGATTTATGCAGTATAAGATTGTGACAGATGAAGGCAAGCTCTTTTAATGTACAATGGGGGAAAATATGCAGTGATAAGTGAATGCTAACACTGTTCCTTAAAATCAATAAGTACTGATGCAGCACAGTAATAACTCACCTGGTTTTAGACTTGAAGCCTCAGTCAACTTGCATCAAATTAATCTGCTCTGGAAATAATATGCACATCTGCACCATGTTCATACTTGCACACCATTAATTACATAAGGCCTAATTATAAAGCTTTCCTAATCGTCATGATAATTTAAATTGAAACTTTTGTATATAGCTGTAGCTAGTTAGTATTTAAGACATATATTTTAAAACCAGAAATATGAAGCTGAGATACTGAATAGGAAATATTAAGCATAAGATTGAAAAGGCTGAATAGGGCTAAAAAGTATAGTAAAAAAGTGTACAAACCCAAATAATTTTATATTAAAGAATAAGAATTGAAACTATGTTAATTTAGATAAAAGTCAATATGTCAGAGTTGCAAATGCCTCACCTTCAAAAACGAATTAAAAAAAAAATTTCATCAGGGGAGCTGCAACTACAGTTCTGTCAATCAACTAGGGAGAAAAACAAGACTTCTGAAGCTAAAATTGTAAACGCCTGCTCTGGATATTATACCAGATCTTGGATCTTATAGCTGGATCTTATACCAGAATAACCATCTCTTTCTTGAAAGATCCAACAAGACAGAGACTGTATCTTGTCCTGTATTTTGTGTGAGCTGTGTGCATTGGCAGCTCTCCATAAATATTGATGAGTGTAACAGAAGAGTTAACTGGGGGTGCTTCAGCAGTCAAAGAATAAATCCTCAAAGAAATATACTTGGGTTTTCAAAGATCTGATTGTATCACCTGCAAGTTTAGGACTTTGTTTTCCTTCCTGGGTGTTTTTTAACCCTGTCGTTATATTGCATTATATTGTTACAAAGCTCTGACTGTTCAGTGTTCTGGCATCTTCCTTTTGTCCAGTCTCACAAAATGGCATACAGAAGGTACCCCTTTCCTCAGAGAACAGGCAAATAATACTCAGGTAGTCCCACTTTTCTGCTCACACAAAATTTGGTTAGGGATGGACTTTGTTAAGATAAATGTTAGTGTTCCCACTCTTCTTCTCTCACTTAAAGGGGGGGACTTAATCAAAAGATTTATCTGAGGAGGTCTGGAGGAACAGCAACACTCTTATTTCATATTCAAACATTTTAAGAATTAAATTTTTCCATCAGCATCAAAGTGATCATAAAATCCACTGCACTTAAACATTCTTTCTCATGCAAATCAAATAATTTCTTCAAATATTTTCTTTAGTTTACAACACATCTGTAGCTTTCTCTCGAGCAGGATTTCAGCATTTGCAATGCAACTGTCTTTCTCCATATTTTCCTATGAGTTGATATATTCATAGCTTACTATGAAATAGGGGATTTATGGGTTTCTGCTATATTTTCTTTTTTAGTATACAAAATTGATTTGAAAAACTCAAATGTTAAGATCATTATAAAATTTGTGATGCTGCCCTATGCATGTTAATCTAAAGAATGATTTAAAGAATGGAGATTTCTATAGTAACAGATACAGTGCAGAAAGACACCTTTTCTTCACACAAAATGGGATCCTGCAATTTTAATTATAATAATTACCACCCATGCTGTGCCCAGATTGTAAATCAAATGCTGAAATTCAAGGAAATTTTGCCTGTTTTAGGTGCGGAGTACTGTTCATACTTCTCCAGTTTCTCTATGCCAAGTTTGTACAATGCTTTGAAGATTAGGTTCTGAATCACTAAGCAAATACATAAAATCATGAGATTTACAGCACATTGTGTTCATCGGAGAATGCTAATATGGCAGAGAACAACTTTTATACAACTCCTTTGAGAAACCTACAGTATACCAATGCACACCAAATACCTGTAAAAACATATTTTTGCTAACCATGAAAAAGAAAAGATTCCTAGCTGCGTTCAGACCTTGAGTGTATATAGTAGCCGGTCTCTTAAATTGAACAAATTCAGTTTCTAAAGCCTTCTACTCACAGCTAACATATCATTAGCTAGGGATGTGGAGTGCTAAGCTATAAAATGCCAGGCACTGTGGAAGGCGAGCTGGATTTGAAGGATACACACAAAAAGGCCTCACAATCATAAACTTCTCTCCTCAAAGCTTATGAATGAGCACTTTTTCTTTCTTTCTTTCTTT
>VZTY01002361.1:2392-13948 GCA_013400935.1 Turnix velox | reverse complement strand
AACTATTCTATGATTCCATGAGTGTCCTTGTGTGAGCTGGGATCCTTCAATCCCTGGAGAAACCAACCTCAAACACTCAAAATGCCATTTCCCAGAATGTTTTGGTCATTAGTGCCAATTCAAATTAATGTCAAAATTGCCCAAAATGGAATATTTCAATTAGTTGTGGTGTGCTGAATAGTATTGATTCATTCTGACACTAATAATACCCCTTCTCTGCTATCAGTTTTGGTTTTTTTTTTCCTTTTGCTGGAAAAGGTATTTAGCTCCTCTTTTATCTTACAGAAGCTGGATTATTTAGTGGGATAACATTTGGATAGAAAACTCTAAGCCTCTGCTACTTGTCACCCTCCTGACCCTTCACAGAGTATTTGCAAATGGAGTCAGGGGAAACAAGTCTAACCAGAAGGGATACAACAGGATTAAATTTTGAACTCCTTAGTGAACTATAGAAAGTGTTGGGTAGGAAGGGACCTCCAAAGGCCATCTAGTCCAACCCCCAGCAGTGACAGGGACATCCTGCACTACATCAGGTTGCTCAGAGCCTCAGCAAGCCTGGCCTTGGATGTCTCCAGGTTTGGGACCTCCACTGCCTCTCTGGGCAACCCTGGCTAGTGTCTCACCACCCTCATGGAGAAGAACTTCTTCCTCATGTTTCATCTAAACTTCCCCTGCTCTAGTTTCAAACTGTTGCACCTCAAGCAAGAAATGAGGCTGGAGAGGGGAAGGAAAACAGGGAGAAGTCTTAAAAAAGCAATCATTTAGAAGTTTCTGGGGTAACAGAGGGCCATGGGTGCCCTCCCTGGTGATTGCCCCACCAGTGTCTCTCTGTGGCACTGCTCCCCAGTCACTCATCTCTCCACTCAGTGGCATGGTCCTGATTTGCCCATCATGGTCCCAAGGGCCTCCTAGTGCCACTGCTGAGGACCCCTCTGTTCCAGACTTTTCTCTCCCCTTCCCTGGATTCCTTCCTTGACCATCCTGCTCTGCTTCTTCATTTTTTCACTTGTGCTCATTGATGTATCCTTTGATATTTTTTTCCTCTTCTATCTTCCTTACAACCTCCTCATCTCTGTAGATTTTTCTTTTGAGTTTCTGATACTTGATCTTCTGCCTTCCCATTCATTTTGTCCCTACCAGCTGGTTTTTTTGCTGGGGAAGCCTGTGCTTGGAGCCACAGCACTTGGTACTCCATGGTGCCTCTTTTAGAGACAGCTGGTTTCAGAAGGATTCTCAGGCTCCTTTTCTGTTGGTTGAAAGAGAGATGCAAAATGCAAATGTATTGCTTGAGTCCCTTGGGCTTGCAAAACTGCATTGAAGATTTTGTTTGGCGAGATGAGCTTTGTTTGAAAAATTTACTACTTTCTTTTATTCCACCTGGGGCAGAAAATGACCCAGGGAAATCATCTTCTTCAGGGGCTCCCAGGCTTCTTGCATTAAGCTGAGATAGGGATGTGAAAACTCATTTGGTTTTATAAACAGGGAAAGTTCAACAAACTGCACAAATGGTTCACCAGGAGTTTTAATGATGGATTCAGGCTTCAAGCCTGCTTTGCTGAATTCCTGTTTTTCTGCCTCCTTTCCCTCTTCCCAGGAGCAGAGAACTTGGAAATGGCTGGATGTGATAAATAACTGGCATAATTTCCTTCCATGCTGCCTACAAGAAGATTAACTGAGTAACTGAGGTTCCCACAGCTTCTCTTCATAAAATGCCCTTTGTTAGGGGTGGGTGAGGGATGCTGGGTGTGCTGGGTCCATGAGAAACAGAGATCCTAGAGTGCTGCCTGTGCTGCTGCTGGCCCTGAGCTTGGGAAGATGGGGAGGGAACAGCAGGGAACCCTCAGCTTCCATAGTGGTGGCTGTGGTGGCAGAGGTGTTGATATGAGATGCCATGTGAGGAGTCCTGCAAACACATCCTGCTCCATCCTGCAGCTCAAAGCTCCACACAGGCTGGACCATGAGCTGACATCCCTTCATTTCCAGTAACAATTCAGAGCATGTGAAGAGAAGATTTCTCTTCTAATGATGTTTTCTCTCTTCTTTCCCCCCCTCCCTCATTCCAGGCTTTCTCAGAAGCACGTTTCAGATGTTGTTGATGACAGCAAAGACAACATCACCATTTTCACCCGCATCCTGGACAGGCTGCTGGATGGCTATGACAACCGCCTGAGACCTGGGCTTGGAGGTCAGTTGGGTGGGAAGATGATGTTTTCCACAGCTGTGGGACTTTAGAAAGCAGAGGTTGCACAGATTACCACAGATTACCTTTTTCTTTTTTTTTTTTTTTTAATAAGCCTGAAGCTGTCAGGAAGGAGAGACTGGTTCAGCACCACTGAAACCAGTGCTGCTGGTCCCCCTGCTTTGAGTCTGTGCTCTCTTGTTCTTTGATATCTTCTGAGATGAGAAGTGCAAGTCTGGGGCTGCTGTGACATTACATTGATAGGCCTGTAGATGGAGCAAATATGATTAAACTTATTTCTGCTACTTTCAGAGGTGTTACCATTTCACAAAGGATGACACTAACAGTTTGCAGGACCTTCAGCTCGTGCTGCTGGTGCTTTTTAGTCAGTGGAATTTGCCACAGAGCCTCTGTCTTGACACCTTCTCAGGACTAGTGGGAGGTGTCCCTGCCCATGGCAGAGGGGCTGGAACTGGATACCTTTAAGGTCCCTTCCAACCCAAACCATTCTATGATTCTGTGATAGCACGTTCTTCTCTGTATCTGAGTTCTGTGCAGTCAGATGGGCTCTGAAGGCTCCTGAGCTGCTTTTGACACCACTGTCACTATAATTACTGTTGCTGATTTTCCTTCTAAGCACCTACAGGTGTTTAAGGTGCTTCAGAAAGCAAAACCATAGTGATCACCCTCCCTCCTAAAGCTTATGGCATGTATTTACTGTGATGTGAGTGGGTAGAAGTAATGGGGAGATGTGTGAAGGAAGATCTGTGTGAGCTTTCTTAATGAGATGGGGGAGATATGGGCCTGTGTGGTTTCTTGGTGGGTTGTTGCCAAGGGGCAGAGAAGTTGAACCTTCTCAAGTACCAATGGCTCTGTGCCATTGAGGTGATGTCCATGAACTGATTGGGGGCTGCAAGGGTGTGCTTCTGAACCACCAGTCCCATCCAAAGAGGGAGTCATCACATGTTCCCCAATTCCCTGAAGGTCCTGCTGCAAAGGGAGGTTGGGAATGAGTGCTCCTGAGCTTTTGCGTGTTGATGGGAGATTTGGTGATCTAATGCCAGCATGAAATTGCACTGTCTGTTCCTCAGAGCCACCTCATTGTCTCTTCCATCTCTATCCTGTGGTCCTCCACCCTATACCTGACCCTGAAGACTTTGATCTTAAACCAAGCCCAGAGAAGCTGTGGATGCCCCCTCTCTGGAGGTGTTCAAGACCAGGCTGGACAAGGCACTGAGCAGCCTGATGTAGTGGGAGGTGTCCCTGCCTATGGCAGAGGGGTTGGAACTCGATGATCTTTGGGGTCCCTTCCAACCCAAACTATTCTATGATTCTATGAAAAACCTAGGGAACAGAGGACTCTCCAGTGAGCATCCTCACCTCTGCTGGGCTGCCATGCTGCAGGGGCTGGCCAGGAAAGGGTTACTGTGTCTGCATAAGCCATCCATCAGCTTTATTGCTTTTGTTGCTTGTTTCTTTCCCCCAGAATTAACTGCGGTCCCACTAATAGCTTTGCTTCCACAAGTCTCCCCAATGGCTCTATTGATTTAACTGAAGCGAGTTCTGAAAGGGGGCTGAGGGGGCATTTGTGTTCACTGTGGGCTTGGTTGAAGACAACCCTGTGCAAAGTATTAACAAGAGGACTCCCAGGAGCCCCTTGCTGGGGAAGTTAAAACCTTCCTTGGAACATCTCTGCTCTACTGCTTCAGATCCTTTAATAACGTGCTTAACATAATAACTTGCCTGTGCCTGAGCCAGGTATTGTGTGTTTAAAAGACAGCTTTCACCTGATTTCCCCTTGTGGGATGCTCTCACAGGCCCTGATGGGAGGTTCTGACTAGGGCTACAAGTTTTGGTGGCTGTTGGCTGGCAGTGAGTTGTCCTGAGTGTGTGTTTGTATGGAGCAGCCTGTTGATCCACTTCTAGCTGGACCTGTTTTCCCGAAGTCTGGGCTTTTATTCCTTGGAGACCTGTCAGGGCTGCTATTGGGAAGAAAAGTAGGAAGGGAAGGACCTTTCTCACTGCCACTGGTGGCCTGGGGTGCAGAAATGGTCCTTCTGCAGACTGTAGATGTGGGGGTTATGCAGATATCCTGGGGTGATGTTCTTGAAGAGATCCAAGGTTATATGAGATGTGTGGAAGGGGGATTGCTTTGCTTCAGATTAGCAGCTTTGCCACCAGGTGATTCAATGACTTGCAAAGGTACTTCTCCTGTGAGACAGCACTGGGTAGTCCCACTAGATCCAGAACTCTCTCTTCCCCCATTTCCCTCAGGAGTATCTTCTGCTTTGCTGAAGGTGAGAACATCCATTAGCACCATGCAGTCTGTCTTTGGTGTCTGCTGAAAGGGTGGACATGGTGATATCGTGTCACAGGCTGATGAAGAGACAGACTGGCCTGAATTGTGGGTCACCATGAAGCAGGCCATAAAGGTTTCCTCCTTGGCCTTGATTTCTATGCTCTGAATGGGGTGAAGCCCCTTGAAAACACTGTTTTGGGGCATGAAAATTCTGAATGGGGTGTGGGGCCATGTGTGCCCACCCCCAACGTTTGGCTGAGCCCTTTCCTTGGGTGCCAGGAACCGAGCAATGTTTGTTTAAGCTTTGGGAAATGATACTGTGTAAGCAACAGAGTGTTGATGTGGTGACTTCTCCCCTCAAGATCGCCTCTTTGTATTTATTTTCTTATCCCCTCTGTTCTCACCATCTGCTGCCACCCACTCTAATAGCTCCCATGCCAGAGCTCCTCTTCCTACCAGGATGCTGCAGACACAAACTGAAGCAAACCATTGTGCAGGCTGCTCAGGAGCTCTGCCCAATGTAGGACCAGGCTCCAGGAGAGGGTGGTCCAGTGCTTTGATGCTGCTCCAGTCTCTAGGAGGGGGCTTTGGGGCTTTTTTTCCAGTGAGGAGTCCATCCAGTCTTGATAGCAAGTTGAGGTCTGTGAAAATACTCTAAGCTGGCTTTGAAGAGGAAAGGTGTAGGGTGAAGGTGATCATCAGACTCCTCCTTCTGTCTGAACACCCCACAGCACCTGAGTGATGACTATTGGTGTCAGAGAGAAGATGTTCTTTGTCTGGTAGAAGGTTCCTCTCCATCTCTGCCACCTGAATTTCTCCTAGGGACAGACCTTGTTTGGCTCCATGGCCACTGATGTGCATTCTGGGCTTGGGAAAGGGACAGCTGCATGAATAGATCATGTCACAGAACATGGGGGAGGAGAGGAAGGAACTATCAGCAGACAACCTGTGTTTCCCCTGGGAAAACACAAGGCAGATTGGTTATTAAGCCAGAAGAGGAACAGAAATGGACCCTGAGGGGATGGAGACATCTGTTGTCATGGACAACCTTGCAGGATGAGAAAATCTCCCACAGAGAGAGCTTCTATGGACAGCACTGGCCTCTGCTCCTGGTCTGGAGCTGTGCAATCACACACAACCTCTGCCCAGCACCGTGGGGACTGCAGTGAGGGACATTTATTTATAGTTCTAAAGCTCTCTTTGCTGGGGATCCCTGCAGAGCTGGGAGTCTTTGTATCAGGAAGATGGAGGAAGCCTGCATTCCAGAAAACTTGGCCTTTTCCAGGAGGAAAAGGTTGCCCAGAGAGGCTGTGGATGCCCCCTCAGTCCCTGGAGGTGTTTAAGGCCAGGCTGGATGAGGCACTGAGCAACCTGGTGTAGTGGGAGGTGTCCCTGCCCATGGCAGGGGGGTTGGAATTAGCTGATCTTTAAGTTCCTTCCAACACAAAGCATTCTATGATTGTATGAAAATATCTTGCTCCAAGGAAGAGGAGGAGAGAGTTAGGGTGTTTAGCTTTCTAGAAGATGGGCTGTAAAGCTTCTAGACAAGCCAGTTTCTTCAGCTGCAATTAAAAAGTCATTTGTACCACGTTAAGCAGCTAGGTTAGGATCGATTGATGTAATCCCTCCTGGATGCAGCCTCACTAACGAGGTAACTCATGATATTCCTTAAAGATTTTACCACATGTCTCTGGAGTCCCTGAATAATGGAATTATAGAATGGAAGAGCCTTTAAAGATCATCTAGTTCCAACCCCCCTGCCATAGGCTGACTGAGCTCCACAGAGGGTCCAGCTGCTGATCTGTGTCTCTGTGATGCACTTCTGGGAAGAATTTGATTCTGTATTAGGAAAGGAAAAAAAAATCCATGTCTTAGATTTTTGTCTTTGTCTGGGATTCCTTGATGAGCTTTAATTTGATTCTGAGGCATTGCCTGCACAGCCTTTTCTTCTGTTTACATTTCTGGGCAGTGGGGACCCTGCTCTGTCTTGTCAAACTTAAGAAGTTAAATTCTATAAACAAATTTTAAAAAATAAAATAAAATAAAGAAGAAGCTTGACTTTCCCTAGGGTGCAGCTCTCCAAAGGCAGCTTTGCTGTGGATTTGCACAGCACAGTTGAGGGTTCAGAGCCTACTGGAGTTTTCAGAGCACAGGGATTTACTGGGACCAGCAGAAAGAGGCAGTGGGATTAAAGCACTTCAATTCCTTAGACAGCACAAGGCACTTGGCCCCACTGGTTTCTTCTTCTTTGGGGACAGGGCATGACATTCATTCCTTATCCTCAGGGCTGGCAGCAAGTGGATCCCATCCAGGAAGAAGGGAAGCCCCTGTGTGTTCATCCAGAGGGTGAAATCAACTCAGGCTTGTGCCAGCCTCCTCTTCCTCATCAACACTGATCTTTGTGGCTTGGTGTCAGCACCTCCCTGTCCACACTGGGCTCAGCACAGACACCTCTGGGCTCAGGCAGATTTGATAGGGTCAGACTCTCCTGCTTGCAATAAGACTCCAATCAGGGATGCCTGACATGGGTCTGCACTGCCTTTTATCTGCCCTGCCACCTGGTTTTGATCTGCAGCCACCTGTTAATATTTATCCTGCTGATGTATTCCCTTTATTCTTTTGTAAGTGAAGTGCTCCTTGGTTAGAGTTCTTCCTGCCCTTTTCTATCTGCAGTGGAGTTTTTCTTCCTGCCTTTTTAATGGTGGTGACTTCTGAGCAAGTGAAAAACATCTGGATCCCTTTCTTGCTACTGGTGTTCCACTGATTCAAGTGCTGGTGGCCAAGAGGTTGTAGGCTTAGGTTCAGAGCATCTCCCTTCATAGAATCATAGAATAGTTTGGGTTGGAAGGGATCATTGAGATCCAACCCCCCTGCCATAGGCAGGGACACCTCCCACTACCTCAGGCTGCTCAGTGCCTTGTCCAGCCTGGTCTTGAACACCTCCAGAGAGGGGGCATCCACAACCTCTCTGGGCAACCTGTTCCAGTGTTTCACCACCCTCACTGTAAAGAATTTCTTTCTTATGTCAAGTCTATGCTCATTAGCATCTCATTCCTGCGAGGTGCTTGATGTGTGACACCTCAGTGCCATCTGTCACTTTGTCCTCACCTCCTGCAAGTAAATACTTGTCTGTTATTACATGTACATTAAGGTGGAGGGGCTGAAATAGTCAGAAAAATGAAATTATAGATCTATCTTCTCTCCAGAGTACAGTGCTCATCAAGCCTAAGCAGAAAGGGCCTGGCACAATCCAAGAACTACTCTTTCTTTCATTGCAACAGCAGAAATGAAGTTGTCCAGGTGGAATTTTTAGAGCTTTTATTCCCTCAAATCTGGGTGAAATGTTGAAACTGTCCTGTTCTTCCATATGGGTGGCAAAGCCCTAGGGAAGAACACATGTGAAGTCTCAGTGTGCAGCAGCTTGCTGGTGGGCAGAGAGCTGGAAGAAGGTCTATCCTTTGTCCCTGGGCAGGAACATGGGGCACTGCCTGGTGCTGAGGGGACATCAGAGTGGTGGTGGCACTGTCCCACTCTGGTGTGTCCATTGCAGAAGAGATGGTCCCCATGTGTCCAGGGAAGGGAATGGGTCAATTCAGTGAGTCCCACACACCTTCTCCTAGAATGATAGAAAATGGAAGGGATCATCCAATCTAACTCCTTGCCAGAGCAGGGTCACCCAGATCAGGTCACACAGGAAGGTTTCCAGGTAGGTTGGGAATATCTCCAGAGATTGAGACTCTACCACCTCTCTGGGCAGCCTGTGCCAGGTTCTCAGGTCTATCCTTTGTCCCTTGGGTCAAAGATGGTCCCCATGTGTCCAGGGAACTCAGCCTGGCCTTGGGCTCTTCTGCAGTTTTTTCAGCTGTGCTTGGTGAAGCTGCCTGCAGAGTTTGTCATAAACATTATCTGAATCTGCTGTTTGTGCAAGACAAACATCAGATGAACAAACCCAGTGCTCCTTTGTGCTTTGTATATTCAGAGTCCCAGGACTATGTTTAATCTGTTTTTCTTAGTGTTCCAACTCTCCCAACTTATTCTCTCTGATCTGACTTTGTCCCTCGTGTTGATTTCTCCAGGGAGGAATTTGATTCTGTCTTAAGAAAGAAAAAAAAAAATTAAAAATCCATGTCTTAGATTTTTGTCTTTTGGATTCCTTGATGAGTTTTAATATGAGACTGAGCCATTGCCTGAACAGCATTTTCCTCTATTTACCTTTGTGGGCAGTGGGGACCCTGCTCTGTCTTGTCAAACTTTAGAAGTTAAATTCTATAAACAAATTAAAAGAAAAAAAGAAAAAGAGAGAAAAAGCTTGGCTTTCCCTAGGGTGCAGCTCTCCAAAGGCAGCTTTGCTGTGGATTTGCACAGCCCTGATGCTCTCCCCCTCTGATGCAGAAATCCCAGTTGTGCTGCTGTTTAAAGCCACGGTGTCTGTGGAGGGGGAGCTGTGTGTGAAAAGGCAGGCACACATCAGAAGGCAAGTGAGCAATATGGGCTTGACAGCTCTGCCTAAGGGTGAAAGTCTTCTCTTAAATAAGTTATGAATTTGCTTAGGGCAACAAGACTGTATCAAAGCTTCAGGGATATCACAAACACTCCGGAGGGGTCAGAAACCCACTTGTGAAAAGAGATTCGGAGCTTTTGAAACAGCACCTGGGCTCCAGGTCAGGATCGTGTCCTTTGGGGCCACCTTGCAGCTGCCTGTGTCCCTGCAGTGCTGTGGGAGGGAGTGGGTCAATACAGTGAGTCCCTTTCCAGACACCTTCTTCTAGAATGATAGAAAATGGAAGGGATCATCCAATCTAACTCCTTGGAGAGCAGGTCACACAGGAAGGTTTCCAGGTAGGTTGGGAATATCTCCAGAGATTGAGACTCTACCACCTCTCTGGGCAGCCTGTGCCAGGTTCTCACAGGCCACCTTCACAGCCATGAAGTTCCTCATCACATCGAGATAGAATTTCCCAGGTTCCAGTTTATGCCACTTTCCCTCTAGTCCTGTCACTGGGCACCAAGGAAAAATCTTGGCCCCATCCCCCTGACACCCACCCTTTAAGTATTTATGAGCATTGTTAAGATCCTTCTTATTTCCAGATTAAAAAGACTCAAGTCCCTCAGCCTTTCCTTATAAGAGAGATGTTCTTGTCCCTTCATCATCTTTGTGTCCCTTTGCTGTACCCTATCTAGCAGTGTTCTGTCCTTCTTGAACTGAGGAACCACTACACCCAGCTCTTACTCCAGAATCAGGCTTGCCAGGGTAGAGAAAGATGACCTGTCTTGACCTGCTGGACACACTCTTTGTGATGCACCCCAGGATGCCATTTGCCTTCTTGACCACAGGGACATATTGCTGGCTCAGGGTCAACCTATTGTCCACCAGGACTGCTGGGTCTTTTCCATAGGACCACTCTCCAGCAGGTCAGCCCCTTACCTGTCTAGTCAAAATCAATCACCAACAACAAGTCTCTTCTCTCCAGAGGGGCTCCAACCAAGCCCACAGGCAACCAGGAATGTGGAAGAGAAAGTGTTTCTTATAGACTTGACATAAGAATGAAATTCTTTCCAGTGAGGGTGGTGAAGCACTGGAACAGGTTGCCCAGAGAGGTTGTGGATGCCCCCTCTCTGGAGGTGTTCAAGACCAGGCTGGACAAGGCACTGAGCAGCCTGATGTAGTGGGAGGTGTCCCTGCCTATGGCAGGGGGGTTGGAACTCGATGATCTTTAAGGTCCCTTCCAGCCCAAACTATTCTATGATTCTATGATTCTATAGTAGTTTGGATGAGGTTCTGATGAGGAGCCCCAGTTAGATCTCTGCCTGAGGAGAAGCTGGTAGGTGCACTTTGGAGACAGGATGATGTTTCAGGCCAGGCTGGTCAAGGCACTGATCAGCCTGATCTACTGGGGGTTGGAACTTGATGATCTTTAAGGTCCCTTCCAACCTGAACTATTCTATGATTCTATGATATTTCTTTATAATGACTTTGGAAGGGGGGCAGCTGATGTTTAAATGTGTTGAAGGTGTTAGATGGCTGTAAGAACGTTAGCTGGTGATGTTATGGGTGGCTATAAACTGCTTGCAAGGATGTCTTTATTGATCTGTTGAACTATGGCAGCAACTCATTTATTAGAACTTCCATTCATTTAGTCTCATGTAAAGGATTTATAAATGCACCTTGGATATGGATTGTGAAATAAGATGATTTTTTATTTTATTTTTTTTTCACTAGGTGTTATAGAGTTTAGAAACTACTTTAATTGGTTTGTTCTGGGAAGCTGGTGCTGAAACAACTAGTCAAATATTGAGAAAACAGCAGTTATTTTATTTGTTGAGCCTGAGGATAAAATGTTTGCAGTGGTTCATGTACCACTACAGAGACACTGATTATGTCTGATGAGGGAAACTCATTGATCATGTTGGTGGTGAATTTCAGCCCAGTTCCATCAGGAAGAAGCAATCAAATCACATCCACCTTGGGCTCCTGTGGTGAGGGGGGTTAATGCTGCTGATTGAGGGCTGTCAGCTTGTTAATGTTGCTTCTTTCAGTTAAAAGTTATTGTTTGATTAAATAAAAATATTAATATAAGTGCATTTGGGGCTCTGGAGGAGGTGTGGGGCTTTGGGGACTGAGCTGCTTTGAGTCTAGGAGGCTAAACTGGGTGGGATTCCCACAACAAATACTGTTAAAACTCAGTGAAATCCTTACTTCTGCAGTAAATGATGGCAAAGCCATTGTGCTGGCTGGTGGAGCAGAAATTTTGCATCATAGAATCTTAGAATGTTTTGTGTTGGAAG
Source organism: Turnix velox (assembly GCA_013400935.1). NCBI lineage: Eukaryota > Metazoa > Chordata > Aves > Charadriiformes > Turnicidae > Turnix > Turnix velox. The sequence continues at coordinate 2,684 of VZTY01002361.1, read as the reverse complement.
GGACCTTAAAGATCATCTAGTTCCAACCCCCTCCCACAGGCATTAGTTCAGGTTGCTCAGTGCCTCATCCAGCCTGGCCTTAAACACCTCCAGGGACTGAGGGGGCATCCACAACCTCCCTGGGCAACCTCTTCCAGTGTCTCACCACCCTCACAGCAAAGAACTTCTTTCTTCTCTCCATCTTGAATCTCCCCTCTTCCAATTTGCATCCATCACTCCTAGTCCTGCCATCCTGGACCCTACCCCAGCCTTTCTGTAGCCCCCTTCAGGTATTGAGAAGTTACTCTGAGGT
>VZTY01002360.1:0-84343 GCA_013400935.1 Turnix velox | reverse complement strand
CATCAGGACCCCCAGGTGCTTCTGGAGCTTGATATGACTAATAGGCTCATGAAACGTTGAGCTATAAACTTAAAAAATTTGCTGCAGAAACTGACATAGTTTTCATTGACTCAGCTATCTACATGACCTAGCAAGGAGTGTAGATTTTCATGAGATATTCATAAAGAGATTTAGCATTATTATCCAGGCCAGCAATTCAATCTTGCTAAGCCTCCAGGTACAGTAGCTACTCTGAACAGCAGAAGAACCATTTTTTCATGCACATTTCTTTGAGAATTTAAGTAGAATACATTTATTTTATACATATTTACACAATACCACAAAAATTAATTAAAAATATTAAGCTGACCTTCCAGATTATTTTGCAGCTGAGAAAATGAATTGAAAGTAACTGTGAAGAGTTTATTGAAGAAGTTTTTGGAAACAAGAAGAATATGCTAGGGCAGTAAAGGAATAAAAGAATATCAAAGATGCACCTAATTCTTTCTAAATGCTTTATCATACTATGTAATACTGGATGTTGGTAAACAGTGAGTGAATAATTTTCAAAAGGTTTTAAAAATCTTATTCTTCTACAAATACAAACATTTAAAGAGTTTTTTATTCTAACACGTTTATCATATGTTGGAAAACATCAATGTTGAGAAACAGATATCAAGGTATGGTTTGTACGGTAGTCATGCTCTTAGTTGTGCATAGGGGAAGTAGGAGACCTAGAATAAATAGTTTTCAGGATTTGTATCTTCCTAGTAATTTTCAGCTCCTAAAATTTCAAGTCTTTGGGGAGTTTGAGGATGGTATTAGTTTTGGATACTCCCAATTCCTCAACAGCTACTTAGGAAAAAAGTGGAGATTGGATAATATTCTGTCAGAAACAAATATGTGGTCTGGCATAAGTTAGCTGAAACAAAATTATTCCTAATATATCTGTATTTGACAGCATGGGCACATTTGTTTCTCCTGTTCCCTCCAAAGTGGGAAATTCTTCACCAATTTGTCAGACTTCCTCTGATTAATGAGGAATCTCTCCTTAGAACAGCAGCATGTTTTATTCCCACATCTTGGACTGGCCCAAATAAGCACATACATCGTTTACACTTTACTATTAGGTTGATTTCTGCAAAGAAACTCTCTGATTTCAGATAAAAGCAATTCCAGCCAAAAAAAAAAAAAACCCAAAAAACAAAAAGAGTAGTAATCCATTTTGATGAGCCGGATTAATGGTTTTTTCTTTTTCAGATAAAATTTCTTTTAAGTATCTTCTCAAAAATGCTTTCTATGGTGTTTCTTCACTGAAGCATGACTTCACAGTTGGCCTTGATGTTATATTTTATTAAGAAAAAGACCAAGACCCAGTTGAAAAAATTGAAATATATTACCAGAGAGTTCGCAAATATTCTCACAGTCAAACATAACATTTCAAATGCCTGTATGCAGTGAAAATACAAGGAATTTGATAAATATTTGTGGAACTAAAGTAGGAAGGCAGGACAGACTATGATGTCGATGAGAGATTCCTTGAAATCTAAGAATTTGAAACTAACCATTCTTCAAATCTAATTGTATACTGTGCTACTAGGGAATGAAATGTGCATCCATTTTTCCCCACTTCTCTCTATACCTTCCCTTATATTATCACAATTATATTAAAAAACTATCTATGTTCACTAGTGGAAATGAAAGTAAGTGTGCTGCTTTTTCAGATTTATACAAAGGATTACTATTTCGCTGATTTTTCTGTTACTTCAAATACACCAGAACAGATGTGATTACAATTTTAAAAGCTGTAATATTATCTTGGCATCTACATTTCATTTATTTATTTTTTAAAGAAATGTGATTTGAGTAAATGAAATTACATACTTACATCTCTTGGAAAGGAGGAAAATACTGTTTGCCACTGTTTCTTATTAGTTGGGTTAGGAGACAATTTTGCAGAAATCATAGAATCATAGAATAGTTCAGGTTGGAAGGGACCTATCTTTCTTTTGGATCCAAAAAATATTGTCATTCTACTACCAGATCTTTAACTATTTGAACATGTTTAATTTGGTAAGTCCTAAAATCTCAAATTATTTAAGTAGGACGTGAAATTAGAGGAGATGTGAAAGTGGGACTGGAGTTACATCACACTCCTCTCTCTATTCTTCTTAAACGTCAGGAGTTCAGAGTTGCAGATTTGCTGTGATTCTTGTATTAGACTTTGCCTTTCATGGTATGCCCTATGAACATGATCCAAGTCATAAGCCTGAGACATTTTCCAGTTGATCAGCACTCATGACAAAAAGTCAATAAAGCAAAACTGTGGAGTGAAATCAGTGAAATCTGGAATCAGTGAAATTGATTTAGGTTTTTACTGCTAAAATGGGTGCTAACTCATAATCTACATCTACTTTTAAACAGTCTTTAAATATCGAGTAAGCCAAAAGCCTAAGTTGTACTCTGAGGAGTATGTAGATGAATGATAATAATAACAAAAGTACTCATCAAAAAACCTAATAATGCTCAGTTTTAAGAAATACTAAAAATCAAGAAGACAAGAGAAGTGAAGAGATGAAGTGATTGGTACAATTCAAACAATACCATCACAGCATTACAGTCCCAGTTTATTTTCCTGGAGGCTATGAACTCCAAATGAGATTTTGAGTTTATGATTTCCTGGATACAGAATAAATTTTGACTGAAGGGCATTTTAAGAAACCAAACTTGACTCTTGGGAGATAACACTTTCTGAGAAACTAGCAGCTGATCATGTAAAATATTATTTTCTGCTTTTAAACAATGATCTAATCAGCAAGAATTGGATAGGAATTCTTCATAAAATATGTGCACTGTCCAGCTTTTAACAGGCAGAGGCCAAATTGTTAAATACCAATACCAAATCATGCAGCTTTAAAAAACGCATAGTTACTATGCGATCCTTTTGCCCTAAAGGAGAACCTTTTTCCCTTAAGTCAAAGAAAGAAACTTCAAGTGAGTTTTTTGTACTGTGCTTCAAGTACATTGAACAGTTCTCTCAGCTCAGGGCAATGGAAGATCACAAAGTTCTGCTCTCTTTGGGCTGGTTAGTAGCCCAGAATAGCTCCCTCTAACTGTAATTTAATTGGTAAATTCATGTCCCAGTCCAATCTTTTCATCTGAAGATCTACCCAGAAGCTTGAGCTCCCTATTCAGGTTTGCAAACAGTAATGTTCCATTATGGGTCTTGACTTCATAAGCTTCCTTCTGGCTAAACATGAGGCTTTTAAATGGTTTTATGACACTCAAACCTTTTGATGGGAGTTACAGGAGCTGCAGAAAGAATATGAACCACATCTCCTCATTGTAAATCAAATGCTAGTAGGACATTCCAAACATTGCAAAATGGTAAGTGAATGCTTGTGAGTCAGTAAGGCAATAATACACGGTGTTGCCCTGTCGTGTTAGCATGACAAACCTGTTGTAGCATCTTTCTGCCTGAACTAAACAACTACTATACAACATTTTTCACAGAACAGTCAGCATATAATATGTGGTAATCACATTTTGCCCACACACTTGAATAAGTCTTAATCTTTCACATCCTTTTACTATAAGTACTCTCATCTTGATAGTTCACATGATACTGGGTGTGGAAAATACCTTACGGAATGCTACACATGATAGCATTTTGTATTGTGGGATTTCATGATGTTCAGAATCAACCTTCAGCTGATTTTGTGTTGTCAGACATAATACTTCATTAATCATTCATTAATCTCTTCATAAAAGAGAGAGGATTTAGTAGTTATTTAAAATAAATCTTCTAAGGAAGATATTAGACTTCTTAGAGTTAGCACTGAAATACAGTGGGGCAGTTCCTCAGTCTTGTCACATTCACTTCACTGGCAATTGAAATTGCAGATGAAATTTTCTGTCCATAATTTTCAGAATTTTTAACCAGCATATACATCATATCTGTTGTCTTCTCCTAATGTTCAAAATTTGTAAACTTATCTGTAACTTTGAAGAGAATTATGAACTGATAACATGACAGCTGCTTGTAGAAAAGGAAATCCATTAAGAATTAAAAGCATTTAGTGGACTAGTGAAATAAGAAATATTCTTGTAGCTTCTCTTGAGGTCAGTGTCTTCACATCTTCACATCCAGCAGCTTAACACACTTCAAATTGTATTCACTGGGTGCTGAAATTATAATTCCAGAATATCTACATAAAATTAGCGTAAGTAATTAGCCTAAACCTAACTAGCTCCTTGGCAAGAGACAGTAAACAAGAGTGATCTTGTTAAATGAGTCATTTCCGGTAGGAGTAGACAACATGTCTGTACTTAACCAAGATGAGGCAGGAAAGGAAGCCACATCTATTATGCATATTGCTACTAATCACAGTTTAAGATTAACAAGAATTTTTATCAAGTGTACTCGTGTATATCTCTGCCTAATATACAGATTGGGAACAATTTTTCACAGTTTGCTGGAATATTATATTTTTTTCCTATGTTTTTCATCATTTGGAGAGAAATACCAAGATGATCTAACTATTATACTAGTGCAACAGACTTTCCTTGTAAAGCTATTACCAGTACAGTAAGAGCCATTCTTGTAGTTTCTCTAGTCCTTCTCAGAGAATTTCTGCATTTTCCAGGAAAATTTAGAATCATAGAATGGTTTGGGTTGGAAGGGACCTTAAAGATTATCTAGTTCAACCCCCTTCCATGGGCAGGGACACCTCCAACTAGACCAGGCTGCTCAATGCCTCATCCATCCTGGCCTTAAGTACCTCCAGGGAGGGGACATCCACAACCTCTCTGGGCAACCTGTTCCAGTGTCTGTCTCACCACCCTCACCAAAAAAAACTTCTTTCTTATATCCAGACTAAATCACCCCTCTTCCAATTTGCACCCATTACTCCTAGTCCTGCTGTAGGACTATTAAAAACTCCTACCCCAGCCTTTCTGTAGGCTCCCTTCAGGTATTGATAAGCTACTGTGAGGTCCCCCCTGAGCCTTCTCTCCTCCAGGCTGAACAACCCCACCTCCTTCAGCCCATTGTCCTGAATTCTGATCATATTTGTGGCCTTCTTCTGGATCCACTCCAAAAGCTCAATGTTCTTTTTATATTGATGGCTCCAGAACTGAACACAGTACTCCAGTTGGGGTCTCACCAGAGCTGAGTAGAGGGGCAAAGTCAACTCTCTTGAGCTGTTGGCACCACTTCTTTTGATTCAGCCCAGGATTTGATTTGCTTTCTGGGCTGCAAGCACACACCACTGGCACATGTTGAGTTTCTTGTCCACCTACACCCTTAAATCCTACTTACTGAAATTGACACTTTTAATTATGTCAAGAGGTATGACCTACAAATTAAAAACAAATTAAGGATATGATTTCACAAGAGACAACCTCCTATGAACTGATGTAGTGGCTGGATCAGGGTTCTTTGACTGTTATGCTGAAATAATAGTTTGTTTCAATTAGAGTCAGAGAAAAAATGTATTATTAATGCACTAATTTTGTGGTCATGTCATACAGAGAGATATTCAGGTCTATAAAAATGAATGCAATGTTTTTTAAATCATAAGGTGTTACAAGGCATCAGGAGATATTGAACAACATGGGTGGAAGATGCTTTGTTGATAACTAACCTTTTTCACCATCTTTATGATAAAATGGTCCACATTGTCATGAAAGTAGGAAAACAGTAAAGCTCTGCACAAGCTTTAAGTGGACTTCAACAATGGTGACTGCCCTGGAAAAGCCAGTGTCAGAAAATACAGGAATATTACTCTAGTCTGTAGCCAGTGGAGATACTTGGTTCTTTTCATCTGGTACTCTTCACAATGGCACATTATAGCTGATGCTTTGAAGATACTACAGAAAGTACAATCAAAATAACAAAGAAAAAAAGAGATATACAAATTATGTCCATTTCTGTGGAGTGGAAAATTTTAATTTCCAAGAACAAGCATCTCAGTTCTTAAATTGTTGGTTATTATCTCTGAAATAAAAACATTCTGATAGAGGTTTTTATTGAGAAGCCAAAATAAACATATGAATTCTTGTCATATAATTTCCTTACCCTGGCTTGTTCTGGTAACAACAACAAAAGAAATAAAATTACCCAAGATTTACATATGGAGGTTGCTGGGGAGTGTCAAAGCCACCATCAAGGTTCCTGGAACAACTGCAGTTGAGCCCACTTACGGCTATTTACCTTCTTCTCTGAAGCTCTTGCTTGTTTTACAGGGGCTAAATGAACACTGAGCAAGACTTTCCCCTGAAAGAGAGGCGCAGTTTGCACTAGGTGGCAGGAACTTCTATGACTGTCCCTGATACTCAAAGTCAACTGAATTGGCTCTACTTCTCAGTGGTACAGAGTGATTAACAGTAATAATGATGATTGTCTCAACACTAGTCCTCTGATGAGTTTCACTGGCTAATAACTTCACAAAAGCTGATGATCCCATTCTCCACATGGGAATTCAAATGTTCAGACATGAAACCTATCTGAATTTTTGTGGTAGAGGAGAAATTATCCACTAAGGTTTTTGATAACCTTTAGCTGCTTAACCAAACTTCTCTTCCCTTCTGATGTTAAGCAATCTCATATTTCATCTTTATATGGTTCACCAGTTCCTATTGTGATTTTTGCCTTTGTAGGACTAGAAAATTCTTCTTAATTACTATTGCCAAGTGAAGTGCAGCCCAGAGAAAAGAAAGCTTATTAACCAGTTCTTCAGTGCTAAAAAATTTAATACTTGTATTTTAGAATGAGAGTAATGTAGAATTTTCCACCCGTTTGATTATTATTCTGTCTTTTAATAATGAATTATACCTTGTCTTTCCTTAAGTACATAAGCATATATCTGTCTTGTCCCACCAAAATGAAGTAATTTGTTCCTAAATTTGTGTCTCATTAACACTGTTCTTTTCCTGATTTTATTGTAAGTAAGTCTGTGCTGTTTCATCAGCTGTGGTGCAATTCACTATGTAAACCCTTAAAATACAGTCATGAGGGCAAAAAATCAGAAATACATAAAGAATGTGGTACAATTCAGCATAAATCAAAAAGACATTCCTGTTCTGTAATATATTTCCAACCTGGCAGTTTAACAGAAACTCTTGCTCTAAAAAAGAGCCTGAAATAAATTCTTGCTCTAAACCAAAAGGTCTGACCCAGATATTGGCATTATTCATACAAAATATTTCACCAGCGTAATCAAAAAAGAACTTAACGTCTTGTTTCAAGTATTGTTTAATGCAAATACTGCAGGCCAAGCTCTTTCTTTCAAAATAAATGAGCAGTTGCAGAACAATAAAACCAGTTGAGGCATTTATGCTAAGACATGAAAAGCGGGATGCCAAGGCGGGTTTCTAAACCGCATTCCAAGCATTTTAAATGCCTTTTGATTGTTACCACAAATCCACCGATTGTTGTGAAAAGGGTATTTGTCATCAAGCCACAGGCAAGGTCTTGAATACATCTGTCTCAGAGTTCACAGCATTGATGTTAAAACACCACGCAGTCAGTTACGCAGCAACTATTCCCAGTCCCTCATCACCGCCCTTTTGCAGGAGCATGTCTGTCTCTCTCCCAATGGTATAAATTACCCCAGAAGATCAAGATGGATTCAGGGACTATGTATACATTGCATTCTTCTCTACGTGAAACACATTAAGATTTTAAAGCTACACCAAGCATTGAAATTCTGTTCTTTCATCAGACACTATTTTCAGTGCTGAGGCTCCAACCCCCCTAGAATTCTCCTGTCTATTCCTCTAGGTTTGATACAACATGGAGAAATGCTGTGTCTCCATATTTTGAATTGCTGTTATATGAGCGTGTAAGTACCAAAGTAAGACTGCTGGTAGTTTAGACTGAAGAGCTCCCTACATAAATTGCTGTCACTCTCCTAACCAGTAACAGAAACAACAGCAAGGTTACAAGAGACTCTCACAGGTAGGATTTCTTTAATCAATTTTTACCCAAATAGAATTTATTTACCCACCTCATATTTCTGTTTGAGTAGAAAATGTCAAATATTTCTACTGTTTTGGTCAGGCAGAAATCTGTCCAGAAGAAAGTCCACAATCACTTCTTCACATATGTATTGATTTGATCTGTCATGCATTTGACCTTCAGTGTGCAAGTGTGCACCTCCTGTGTTCAGCAGCCTCATTTCATTTGTTCTGTGTAGTCTATAAGTGTATGTATTTAGAAATAGATATCACTGATGCACTGTGGGTTTCATCATAACTATTCTCAATCCTATTCATAATTTCCTGGATAAAAATAAACAGGAAATACAAGGCATCACATTGTTGCAATTAAAGTTTGTAGACCTGATCTAGGAGAAAAGCAGCAGAATGAGATGGCATTGTTATTTGGAAATAACATTAAATTATGTAGTAGAGCAGCAAAAGATCATATTTTGTTTTCCAGTGTGGGTGCAAAAGACAGGGAAACTGAAAGCTGTAGGCATTGTGTTCTAGATAACAATACTTCTGTGATGTAGATATTGCCTTTATCCCACAGAAAAGCCTTCTGAACGTTACATGACCGAGATGAGATCAAATCTCAGGCAGTTGATTCCCTGTACTCTCTATAGGCATCATGTAGCTTTATGAAGTAATGGAGAAAAATCTTTAATTTAAAGTAGTACTGGATGGACTTCAAATGATCCAGTGAGCCTTCATATTTATCTGTTCCTCTTTGATGTGATCTGTGTAGGAGTTTCCTGCTTCTGCTGTGATTGAAAATATTGAGACACTATACAGAGTAATTTCATAACTATCAGCTTCTGATGCTGTTTATAACAAGGAGGAACAGCCTTTGAAAATCAGGGGAACTCCCTCGTATAGAGCACCAGGAATTTTCTGAGCTAGCTGGAAGTTCAAAATTTGGCTTGGTCAGCGTTTGCAGCATCTTGAGTCATATCTTCCTTTTTTCCCTAACTTGTTGGATCTTGTTTATGTTTTCTTCACAAATAATGAAAGAGCAGAGGAAGAACTTCAGTGTCTAGAAACAGAAGAGATGCCCTGTCATGGGCTTAGAAGTTCAGCTTTCAAAGTCTTCTTTCAATAGCCACACATGATAAGGCAGAACAAGCATATGCTATCCAGCAAGTAGTGAAAAGGGGATGAAAGTAAAAGGAGGGGAGACTATTTATATATCAGTTTAACAATATGGCTGTGATGTTTGATGGTTTTTTCCTTTGTAGACATTTTTTCTGTTCAATAAAAATATAGTTCCTTTAAAGTGCGTGCCAGTGTGGAATCTAAATAGCTATGGAGCTTTTATTTTCTGTAAAATGCATTAATTTGTTTTAAACTACACACTTAGTGAGGCCAGAAACATGATGTTGGAACCTTAAGTAATGATTGTGCTTTCAAAAATACTGATTTTAAATTATTATTATTTCTGCTATGATTTATTGAAATCATATACCAGGATCAATGGACTGTACTTGGTCTATCCCTTAAAGCTAGGACATGGTCTAAAATTATATGGGCTACATTTGTTTTTCTTTTCTCAGATCCTTCACAGGAAGTTTGTAAACTGAGGATGACAGAAGCTGCTACTGAATGATTCGACACATACATGAAATTAATAAGTCAAGAACAATTCAATGAGAACTGGAATCTGATTTCTCATCCAGGAAGTGTAAATGCTATCTGTATGAAAGCAGGAGGATGAAGGGGGGAAGAGATGGACTATGGAGAAAATAAATCTAAGGATCATTCAAAGTTTTAAAAATTCATTCTGGAGCCTAGGTAATTGAAGGTACAAATACCTATGAATGGGATTATGTAATACAATGGAAACGAGAAAACATATACTGTTTTTCTGAATTAACGTGTTAGCAACTGGATTGGAATTTTAGAATTCCTCATATTTTTCTTCATTTAAAAGTTCACACTCAATGAATTCGTGTGACTGGGAAGACTGAAGAAAGAAATTAAAACTGCACCTCAGAATCAAATATATTGGAAAGAACAGGAGATAGGGGTTAAATTCACAACATCTGGGACAGTGAACAGAAGCCAAGAGGACAGTTTCAGATAAACCTTGCGTTTCCAGCAAACATTCATACAGAGGATAACCACTTACTATTGCTATCAGAGCTTAGATCATATGCTGGCAGTCTGATTTGCAAATTCAATTATTTCAGCCATACAAAGGATGAAAGTGATTATCAGTACTTTGTCACCAAGTGGATTTTTTGTTGCACAGAAACTGCTCTGGGGGTTGGCACAGCTGTGTTTTTTTCTAACAGCTATTTCAAAACATAGTCAAGTATAATTACGCTATTTCAAAATACAGCAAACTAAGATGAAGAAACACCAAAATTTTTCTGAGCTATCTGAATAAATCTCTTTTGTGTACATGCACATGTTGGTAGTCTTTAATTATATTACAGTCTCATTCACCATTCAGGCCATGGCCATGGAATTAGCATTGAAGAGCATGCAGTGAAAGGACCTGAATTTTGTTTACAAAAGAAACTGCATTGTTCACTAAATAAAATACTGTCTTCAATTAAATTAAGAGAATCCAGGGGTCTTTGAGTCTCCAATAAATCTGATACACAAGCCTCTAACAGACGTAGACTACCTTGATAATTTCTATTTTTCAGGTGCTGAATGTAATATCAGATTTTTAGAAATACTGATTCTTAAAACCTCTCCTGAGATACACTGAGCTGTATGTTGACAGTTTAAGCATTCAACAATGCTAATTAATGTGCAAAAAAACATGCCTTTGATTGTTTGTTAAGGCACTCTAAATTAGCAAAAATATTTGACCGTCATTTAACTTTAATATGCTGATCGATAGAAATAATATCATTCTCCTTCCTTTGTTGAACATTTCTATGATTAATTCCTCAATTTGTGGAATATTCATGTATGACAATGATAAATATGATTGAAAACTCTTGAGAAAATTGATTTTCTGCCTTTGGAGAATTTTTGAGTAATGAGCATGTAATAGAATATTGGCCACCCACTGAGCAATAAAACTAAATACTAAATAGTTTAGAATTCAGGGAAAGAAATATATATTCTCTGTACTTATTGAGGCAGAATGCACATAAAGGCAAATATATATAAGATCATGTGATCAAAAACTGTTAAAAATTGTTCTTTAATGTACCAGGAAATACATTAAGATTTCAATCTTAAATATGCACATTTATCAGTGCTTTTCTCTTAATAGTTTTTTTGTCCTTTTTACTTATTTTTATATATGGTTTTGGTCAAAGACATTTTCCCAGAACCACTTTTAAATGTAAATTTTGCCCTTGTTAAACACTTTTCTGTTCCCAGTGCCACAACTTGTATTGACATAAATAGCTATGTCAGCTTGACTTGTCAATATATTTCCCTGCTTGTTCATTCTCAGATTATTGTAATCTTCTGTTTGTGACATCTAAGTCACTCACATTGCATAAGACTGCAAAGTCTTTAGAGGATTATGGTTTTTTAAGTTACAAAAGGTGGGGGGGTAGTAAAGGAGAAAGAATGAGAGGAGCTTCAGGAGTCTTAATCTATTTGCCATTGGAGTTTTTAAGCACAGAGGAAAAGGTTGGATGCATGGCTGCTGTCTTAATGCAGTAAGGACACAACACGCACTTATGAAGCAGTTGCTTCAAACTGCTTAGTTGGGATCTATAGGGGTATGTTCCCTTTGGTGCTTCTTTGACATTGGAAGGAAAAGCAGGTCCTCAGGAGCACATGGATTCAGTTATTCAAAAGCTAATATGATTCAAAACTGTCTGATGTTTTGCAGAGCATTCCCGGTAAAAGTGTTTGGTGATTCTATATGGAAAATAATATAAGGCAAGCATGGACAGCTGATGTGTGAGCCCTATTTAAACTAATGACACAACATGTGTTCCACGTGTGCAAGCACAAGAGGTAAGTGAAAAATAAAAACCAGCATTTTGTAATAATTTTAAGCTGGAACATCTAGAATGTGAAAAATATTTAAACCTTCCTGCTAAAGGTCAGGGCCAGACTGAGAACTGGGTCACAAAATATGTAGCTAAGCCAGCTCTATATCCCTTACCCATATCATTTCCACTTTCTAAGCCCTTTAGGAGATATTTACAAGCTTAGTATGAGGCAATATCAACTGATAGGATTCCTACCGGTGAGGCAAATTCAGCAAGCAAACTGCTCCATTTATTTTTAATGGTAATGAATTTCCAGTGAAAGACAGCTGTTTGTAAACTCTAGGTCTGACAGTGAATGACTCTGCTCATATAACCTCTGGCAGTGTAGATTGTCAGCAAAGCAGAATAGCAAGTAGCCATTTTTCAGATATGCTGTAGGGCCAGGAGCCAATACTGTGTACATTTATAATTCTAATGACCACTAAAGATCAGAGGGTGATGCACTTTACCTTTGCAATTTACAGCAAGCTAATCAGATAACAATTTTAAAGTTCAAACAGAGGAGGAAATGTTTCCAGCAGATAACACTTTTTATAGCTACTCTCATAGCAAAACAACGCAAGATCTGGAATGCTTCCAGCTCAGAGGAATGTGAATTACTTTTCCTGAAGATATCTCCGCTAATTATGATGACTATCATAAAAACATTAGAGGCATTGTGATTAGTTATATATTGAGAAAAATGGCTAGAGCAGCAGTTAAAATCCACCCATGCCAAAACAAAACAACATTTGGACTGTGTCATCCTTTAGAAATGAAAGAAGATTTGGCAAGGAGGTTCTTACTTAATTTCGAACCTCTTTGCTTCTGTTTAATGGTGGTTGCGTGATGTATGACGTGGCAGCTAGCAGTTTGTACTCAACACTGACAGACTCTTCAGACAACCCACCCTAATTTCAGCCTCAGGATTGCACCAGGTTCCCCTTCTTAATGGTATCTGTTTACTTCTCTGATGATAAAGTTGTATTCCAAATTATGCTTTAAGTACTATCAGAACAGAAAGGTATACTAGCAGTGTGTTTGTGGTTTTCTCTGTATTTATGTTGCAGGTACTACTATGGTATTAAAATTATAAAGTACTGTTTTTCCCAGTTATTGCCAAAACCTGGTCATTTTCAGTTCAAAACCTCATATTCAGAAGAAGTAAAATCTGTAAATACAGGAAGTCAGATTTAGCTTCTTCTCCAGATTATATCATATAAAAAGGCTGATGAATGTGATGTGTGTGAGAAGCAGTGAATAGTAAAGATAGTTTGTTACATAACTTACATAGCAGAACTGTTCTGGTTTGTTTTAATAGCTTTGAAAATAATTTAGTGTAATTCAACATTATCTCAATGTTATTTGAAAGGTATTGATGTCAGTCAGAGATATCTCAGCATCATTAAACCACTCTCTGATAACAAGGAAGTTGCCAGAGGGCACTTGAGGCCATTGAAGGAAGGAAGTTTTGCTTTTGCTTTCCAAACAATTCTGCAGAATTGTTAAAAACCCACTGAGGCTACTTTGACATTACCACTCAAACACTTCATAGCTCTCAGCATTCAAACTGTGCACTAACTTAGGATTTTTCAGTGTGTTGCAAAAGAGCAATCACATGCAAAGTAGTGCGGTGGTTATTAGTCATCAACAGTTAGATGAGGCGTGTACCTATGAGTGTGTTTAAAAGCAAAAGTAATAGTGTTAATTCCTCATACTTGAAAATACTCTGAAGGGAAAGTTTGAATGGTTTTTCTCCCCCATGAATTCTTACTACCAGTCTGTAAACTTTTTTTTTTTTTTTTTTGTTTTTTCCATAATGTTTCAGATATATTGACTCACAGTATTTCTGGTACACACAGGAAACAGTTTAAAACTGCTAAGGGACCTACTGCTGAAAGGAATCTTTGTGTACAGCCTGAGCATTGTTCATACTGCTTCCACTGAAATCATGCAGCAGCACTGATATGAGGCAGACACATGCCTTGTAGGAAAGAAGCACTATTTCATTTATTTGTTAAGAGCAAATGAGTAAATATTTTACTCAAAGAACTAATACAAGTATGTTTGCTAAGAGACATTTCCTCAACCCATCCTTATGGCTCTGAGGAAGTGTTTTGTTTGAGTAAGGCAACAAATGATCATATTTTCATGTTCCAAGAAAGGTTATCAGACACTTGACAGAAAAATGAGGTTTGTGAAAGGCCTTGGTTAAAATATTCCTTACACGTTTCTCAGTTTTTTTTGTGTGAGGGAACAGCAAGATAAACTCTTCAGTGTTAAATTACTGCCATACATTAATTGGGACATCCCTTCCTCAGAACTGTTCCAGAAATCAAAAGAAACGAGACAGTTTTTCAAATTAAAGTTTTTAACTAGGCCTTTAATCTTTGTAGATTTTCATCCATGCTCTGTAGATTTTATCTTGCAAACAGACTTTCTCCACTTTTTTGTTTTGTACATTGATACTTTCCCCCAGGGGTTGTCTTTACTCTCTTTATGTTGATTACTTTTAAAGGTCAACTTTTTAGCATGCTTTTTCCCTCTGTCCAAGATGTATTGCAATGTCTCCCCCTCCCTCTTTCCCCAGGAACTAAGGTGACAAAACCCAGGAAATGATGAGATAAGCTTGGATACACAAGCAGGAACAAGTAACTGCTAACAGAAGGTGGGGAAACACTGGGAGGGAAATTGTTTATGAGTGCCTTTAGAAGATAGCATTACTCAATAATGAGCTTCATCCCAATTATCTTTGTAATTATATGCTTGAGGTCAGCTCAAGTTGGTTGAATATGTGAATGAAAATTCTGCTCCATTTTTAAAAATATCTGTATCTGTGACTGAGGATACTGCATGACATAGAAGGAGTCAAATTGGTAGTCATTTGCATTTGATACTTAAGTGTGATTTCACTTTTCATAAAATTTATCTGTGTTCAGAAATGACTCGCGGAGACAGAGCTTACATTCTAATGCTTGAGCAAACAGGGTACACTGTATTTTCTTGTAAACACTTAAATTTGCTAGTTCTTTTTCGAGTGCTTAGTCAGGTAAACTATGCACTTCAGTAAGCAAAATGACATAAAATGACCTTAGTAAATAATCAGTAGACTTGAAGGAGTCCATTTTAAAGATCATGTACCACTTGCTCAATGATCAGTGAACAGCCCAGTTGTTTCTGAAAACTCCTAACACTAAAGCCATTTGACTATGCTAAGAATTTCATAATCTGTTTATAGAGATACGTGGTAGATATGTTTTTCCAGTGATGAAAAAGTATTGAAGTATGTTCTTACTAACAAAACAAACATATTCCAACTACAGCTGCAGAATTACCTTACTTCAAAATACAGACTAGAATTTACATGTATTATATTCTATGCATTATGCATTGCCATGGTGAAAAACAGAGAAGTACATTGCATACACTGCTAAGTGACTTCTGGGTTAATTTTATATTATGCTTCTAGCAGAAAATTTGAATTTTAGGTTATATCAGTAGCACAATATCAAATTATATCAATACACAATTATATTTACATAATAAACAAACTATTAAGATCCATTGGACAGTAACCATAATCTGTTCTTATCCTTGTCCAGTTAGTCTTGGCTAATGAGCCCTAAATTAATGAGCAAATACAACTCCCACCAGCAAAGTTCTGAGTAATCCCACTGAGAACAAAATTTGCATGCTGACTGGCACTGAGGTGAAACGCTGTAGAAAATAAGGCTGAACACTCATTCAGCAGAAATCATTTGCATACATCTGTACAGGGAGAACATGGGGAATTTTTCTTGCTGTTATGTTAGAACAAATTACTCAAACAAATATGAAACATTAGAGAAAGGAAATGCATTTGCTAGAAAACTTACAGTCTTGTTCAGCTTAATGTCAATAAATTAATGGTATAAACAGTAGACAAGGGGCTGCAGTTTAGCATTTACCATCTGCATTTTTGCTGACATAAAGGCTATACAATGATCTGCACTGTTAATAAATCATCAGATGAGATTATTTTGGCTTGAGATGGATGAGGAACTGCTGGAGACATTATGGTTCAGGGTCTGAGGGAAGTTAGGGGAAGGAGGTGTTGTAGTGGGATTCTGTTACAGGCCACCCAACCAGGAAGACAAAGTAGATGAGGCCCTCTACAAGCAGTCAGAAACAGCTTCATATTGGCGAGCCATGGGTGAGTTCAATCACCCTGACATCTGTTGGAAGGAAAACACAGCAAGGTACCAACACTCAAAAAGGCTCCTGGAATATGTCGATGACAACTTCTTCCAAGTGGTACAGGAACCCACAAGAAGAAGTGCTATGCTGGACCTTGCCCTCACTAACAATGATGGGCTTGTGCTGCAATCATGAAATAGTAGAGTTTATTATCCACAGGGCATCAAAGAATGTGTGCAGCAAGCTCAATGCTCTAGACTTAAAGGGAGCAGACTTTGACCTCTTGAGAGATCTCCTTGTCAGGGTCCTGTGAGAGACAGCTCTGAAGGGAAGAGGGGGCCCAACACAGCTGGGCAGTATTCAAGGACCATCTCCTCCAAGGCAGGAGCTGTGCATCCCAAGGAAGAAGAAGAAGATGGGCAAGAATGTCAGAAGGCCTCCATGGATTAACATGTTGCTCCTGGACTTGCACACAAAAAGTGTGTATTGGGAGTGGGAGCAAGAGAGGTTTAACAGTGAGGAATACAAAAAGTAACTAGGGAATAGGTTAGGAAAAATAAAACCTAGGTAGAATTAAAGCTAGACAGAGGGGAACAAGAAGAATTTCTGTAGGTATATCAGTGACAAAAAGAAGGCTAGCAAAGATGTGAATTCTTTCTGAAAGGGGACCAGAAAGCTGGTCATGGGGGATATGGAGAAGGTCGAGGTGGTCAATATCTTCTTTGCCTCAGTCTTCACTGGTAAGGCCTCTAGTTGCACCACCCAAGTTTCGGAAAGTGAGAGCATAAACTGTGAGAAGGAAGACCCACTCACTGTAAATGAAGATCAGGTTGAAGACCATCTGAAGAACTTGAAAGTGCACAGATCTTGATGACATCCAGGTCCTTAGGGGACTGGTGGTTGAAGCTGTCAAACCGCTGTCAATCTTATTTGAAAGATTATGGTAGACTGGTGAAGTTCCCACTGTCTGAAAAAGGGGAAACAAAACTACTGGCCAGTCAGTCTCACCTCTATGCCTGGCAAGATCATGGAGCATATTCTCCTGTAGGTTCTACTAAAACAAATGAAAAATGATGCTGAAGTGATTGGAGATAACCAATATGGGTTCATCAAGGGCAGATTGTGCTTGACTAACTTTGTGGCCTTCTATGATAGAGTTACAGCATTGGTGGATAAAGGAAACACAATGGACACCAGGTAGCTGGATTTACGCAAAGTGCTTGACGCAGTCCCACATCACATCCTTGATGCCAAACTAGAGAGTATGGGTTTGACAGGTTAACCACTTGTTGAATAAGGAGCTGGCTGAACGGTTACACTCAAATATTTGAAATTAATGACTCATTGTCCAAATGGAAACCAGTGACAAGTGGCCTTCCTCAGTGATCAGTACTGGGACCAGTGCTATTTAACATCTTTGCTGGAGACATGTACAGCAGGATTGAGTGCACCCTCAGAAGGTTTGTGGATGACACTAGATTATTAGATTATTTAGTCTATTGGCAATGGACAGTTTATATTTAATAACATGAATTAGGATAAGAGTTGACTTACCAGCTATAGGGCATAAATTACTGGCTGTAGATTCAGTTTAAGTAGAGGACTATTGATTTTTAGATACCTGAATTAAGATATTTGTAATGGAGAAGCTTGAAATGGGTTCATATCTTAAGATTATAAAGGAAAACAGAATTGTGTTTGTGCGTATATTGTGCCACACCATCACATCATGTTTCTCCCTCCAGACATTAATACTTTTACCAAGACTGTGAATTCCAGGTTTTAGCTGTTCTCTTTGTTTCAACACTACTTGACAAGTGGGCTTCTAAAAGAAATAACAAATAAAAGTACATATACTCCAAGAGAGGGTCTACTGTAATTTTAGTTGAGACTCGTTTCTTTTCCCTAAAATGCAATTGAAAAAGACAGTAATGATTGTATTCTTTTTTTAATTGTAAACTCATATAGCTCATTATTCAATAAGCCCATAGTAAACTGTCTGTTCAATTTTTTCTTGCATGACTTCTGATAAAACAAATCTTTTTCTCCTCACCTTGGCCAGTCTGTCTCTCCTCCCTTATGTCATTTGCCAAAAGCCTTTTCCTCTTACAAAACCACATCACACATTAGGAGAGCTTTATATTCTCAATAAGAGGCTTACAAAGAGATTGTTTTTCTTGTCATGTTCCTCAAGATAGTTATTTTTATGTAAAATTCAGGAGAAAAGTCATGCAGTTACCACATCAGTAAAAATCCTTATGGCCCCAAAATTAGATTTTTCTCAATTTCATAAATCATGTTTATGTTAATTGTTGATAACCAAACTATTGTGAAACTACTTTATAGCAGGATGTTTGTAGCACTCACCTAGTTGTCTCTACAAAGAGGCAGTTCTTAGTTGCAACATAGCACTGCACAAGCCCCCAGTTATGACAAGACCCATGACAAACCACTAACGTGCAACAGTAAAATTAAAGCTAGCACTTATGTCTGTGTCAGGCTCCATGCAGTGTGACACAACGATGCAAGCTTAATTTTTTCTTTAGTGAGACAGAAGTGCTATTTGCTTAAATCTTCTCAAGTTGTCATCAGAAATGGAGGCATTCATCCAGAGAGGTCTTAGTTAGGATCTCTACTAAGAAAGAGTAGACTCACTAACCTTCTAATGTAGGTACCTAAAATAAGGTTCCAGCTTTATTTACTTTATGTCCACAAAAAATACAGTATATAATCCTTTATTTAGTACTCTTTACTGCAACAATCACTGCAAAGAGATGAAGTGCAGAGATGTGTTTTCTCCTGTACTCCTTGGAAAGTCTGTGAACTTGCAAATTACTGCCCTCATAGCCCAAGATAAAATAAAGGGAAAAGGATTTCTTGGATAGCTTTACTTTGCTAAACAGGCAGATGGAGCTTGAAAAGATCTTGCTATGAACAAAGGCAATTATGGATGTCAAGAGCCCAGCTGAAGCATTTAGTGAAGTGACACTAGAGAACACAGATTTTAAAACTTAACCTTCTAATGAAAGCCCACGTAATTGTTGTGGTTTGACTTCAGAAACAAAAAAGAAACACGTGCCTCTCACTCCAGCTGCCCCCTTTGTGGGGGTCAGACTTGTGAGGGGAAAACAAAACAACACTCATCAACTAAACACCATCTGCATATAGAGGATTTAGTTTAAGTATATTATAATGATATATAGGAATGATACACATACTTCTGGAAAACATTAACTGTCAGCAAAAATGGTGTTTTATCATATTTCAGCTAGTTCTCTCTCTATCCTTCTACAA
Source organism: Turnix velox (assembly GCA_013400935.1). NCBI lineage: Eukaryota > Metazoa > Chordata > Aves > Charadriiformes > Turnicidae > Turnix > Turnix velox. The sequence continues at coordinate 64,958 of VZTY01002360.1, read as the reverse complement.
TAAGGAGGAAGGTTAGCAGGTTTTTAGTAACATGCTGAGAGGAAGAACCAACAAATCATTCAACAAGAAGTTAAAAGAACAGGACACGTGACTCCATCACAGGCTGTGATACTTATTAAGTCTCAGGAATTTATCAGGAAAATGTGGTAACATGAATTGCACAGCAAAGTTACAAGGACCAGCAGCATGCGATATGAAGTCTGAGGAGACTTGTATGGGAAATTGTCTTGTTCCCTGTTTCCATGCTACAGATGTTAACAGATGTACATTGTGCATGCAGCATTCAACCCTCATCCTACCCAACATGAAGCTTGAATAATTGAATGCTCAGATGCTTGTCTGATGATTGGTGACATCCACAGCATCCTTTAACACTATTTCTACACTAGCAAATAGTGTGTCAGATTCCATTCTCTAGACCTGTAACCAGCAGCAAAAGCACAGTTCATGTTGATAGTGGCTAATGTTGGTTACCATCCAAGCAGTTGTGACTAGTCCCTGGGCTGTGAAAAATTTACCACTGGTGGGAATTATGTATCATTAAGAAGCAGGAGTCGTAGTATGTTAGTGCCCTGTTCCTTAAGCTGTTTCCTAACTCTGTAGAACTGTGAAAAAAAACTGACTACGCATGAAAGACACTACTTATATCACAAGAAAGTAATTTTGACTCAAGTTCTGTTCCCCTCAAGTGTCAAAGCTCGTCATTTTAGTATCTGACTTGGGTTTTCCCCATTAGAAAAATAGGCTCACCATGAAACAATCAAGTATTGCAGAAGAGATGCTCTTGATCAAAATAGATGGAAATAACTAATTCAAGACAAGAGCTGTTTTAACAGCAGAATTTTGTGGGAGTCATTTAATCCATCTTAGTGATTCCCTCACCTTACTTAGAAATAAATTAATTTGCTTTACCTGTAAAATTTTGCTCATAAAATGTTTTCTTTCATCAAAATACATTAAGGATCTACGGATCCTGGAAGAACTAAGTTTTGGGTTTTTTGGTTTTTCTTAAGTAATCAAAATATTCCATTAATTATTTTAATTTGCACTATAGTTTGCATAACTCTTGAGAAGTCTGTTGACCAATTAACTTTATTGACTCCTCATTTTAATCAACAGAGAAGTAAACATGAGTGTTCATGCACTCTCATTTCAGAAAGGTAACTTTTTTTCTACCTATTCTCTTTTTCTCAGTCTCTCCCTCCATATTTTATCATTTGCCACATCATTGCTGACTGGATGCCAAACACAGGTCTGTGAGGCTGTGGCTGCCTGATTCATTGTTCCAGTGCAGTTTCTCTGGCTCTATGTGTTTAGTTGGGTGCTCTCGGGCACTGTATTTGCATCCATCAGCACTTTCCAGGCTATTTCATTGGAGACAGGAAAAAAAGAATTACGGAACAGCTCAAGCTGGAGGAAACTTAGAAAGATCATCTGCTCCAACACTTTGTGAGAAAGGAAGGGTAGGGGAGATTATCTTGCACTCAGTCTATTGCACCTTGAAAACTTCTGGTGAGAGGGACTCCCCTACATGTCTTGGGAGGTGGTTCCAGTGTTACTACTGTAAAAACTGGTTTCCCAATATCAAGATGGAACCTCTCTTGTTGCAACTCATACAGGTTGCCCCTTGTCCTCTCTGNAGAGGGACTCCCCTACATGTCTTGGGAGGTGGTTCCAGTGTTACTACTGTAAAAACTGGTTTCCCAATATCAAGATGGAACCTCTCTTGTTGCAACTCATACAGGTTGCCCCTTGTCCTCGCTGTGTGCACCCTTGTGAATATTAATTAATGATCTTCAAACCTGTCCAATAAATTGAGGTGCTTGTAAGATTATTATTGTAGTACACAGACTGTAGTATGTGAAATTTTGAAATCCACAGTCATATTTCTGATTTCAGGGGGTTTTTTTTGAAGATGTGTATATATATGTATGCATCTTCAAAAAGGTAAAAGCAATATTTAGAATTTTAAACAGGATGTGGTAGATTATTGCTTTACAAGTGTTCTTGCTACTCTTTCCCTAATAATTATTCTGATAGAAAATTCATTTACTTGATGTTTATAGGGATATTAATATTTCAGACATGTCAGATATCTGTCCACCAAACTGTAGCTAAACCATGGACTCCAATACCAAAAATACATTACTACTAAATTGTTATGCTCTGTCCTGTTCTTTCTCTGTTATTTTCCTCAATTTTCTGTTTACTTCTCCCAGTCAACACTAGTTTTAATTTTAAATTTAAATAAAAAATTCAAATGGGAGATGGAGTGACTCAAAACCTCTGAAAATCCAGAACTTGGTACTCATGTTGGAAAAAAAAGTTTTTGGATGTTTTGGTCTCCATTCTCTTTGTCTGCCTTTTAACTCAGATATGAAAGACATATATGGCTTAGACCTTCAGCAGGAGCAATGTCAGTGGTAAAGCTAGAGAAAGGAGGAAGGCTTGTTGATTGGAAGAGATGTGGCTTGCTTAGTGCACACCGTCATTGATATTTGGAAAGTCTCAAAATTTTAAATTTGTTTGTAATGTTTTGAGAAAAGAAACCTGTTCTCTACTTTTGTTTTCCATGAAGACATTATATACATGCTTGTTTGCACTGATACACAGTGAAAATAACAGCTGCTGTAAATGATACAGCTCAACTGACTCCACAATTAGGATCACTCTATGATATTTACATCATAGTAATGACAGTTTGAAATCAGGTCTGCTGTCCGTTGCAATTATTGCATGAAAGGATTTGTAACACTTCTCACTCTCCACACTGTACTCTGATGCTAAAGAAACTCAGCAATGTGACTACAGGAGAAAAAAAAAAAAAAACAAGCTCCTCACCTTGCAATCAAGTTGTTTACCTTTTATCTACCTTAGTTGAAAGAAATATGTATGTTAAATGTGCATGCATTTATGTGTATTAGATAAATATACACACATATTAAGTAGCATCTCCTTCCCTCATTAACACTTATATGTTTTGGCAGTCCCTACAAAACAAACAGGTGGTCTGTTATGAACTGATGGGGTTGTTAAAATCTGAAGAGCTGAGGGAAAAAAGCCACGGCTTGCGTTCAGCCAAACTCAGCATAATTGTTATTGGCACTTATTGCCATGAAACCTGTCAGGTTTGGAGAGAAAGATATGTCACTGTCTGGCCAAACACAAGAGGGAATAGAATAGAAATGTTTATAACTCATTTTTATTTAAAGATCTTCCTAGTGAAAACCTATCTCCTATCTATGCTTGTTTTGCAAGGCACTCATACTTTATGAATTTTAATAGAATCTAGCTAGCCATATTACAGTGAGCATCTGATGGAAAACTCTAACTGTCAGTCTCCACATGTTGGTTCTGGATGCTCTCACTAATCCCATATCCTCCAAATATTAAATCCCAGATGCTTCAAAGAAAGATGTGAGCCCTGAAATGTGTTTACTTCGATACTTCTATGCATGGAGGGAAAATTCAAACTGTGCTCTGGAACACCTAGATAAGTAGTACCTTGTAGAACTGCTACTTCAGCCTCTTTTTTTCTGTTTCTCATTATGGCACATTTGTATGCATTTTTTCTGAATAAGAATTAAAGTCTCAGAGGGAAAATATTAGTCTTCAGAGTAAGCTATCACAGATTTCATATGTTAATTATATGGTAAGCAAAATAATGATTCCCTTTATAATACTTCTTAATTTCATTGAGCACATGAAGACACCTTTTTAAGACGTCACACCGCGGTGCAGTGAGTATGCCAACTACTAACATCACAGGCAGCAGCATACTGCAGACAGCCTGTGCACAGCTTTGATTGTTCCAGTGAAAAAGCAAGGGACAGAATGAAGCCAGTACTTGGAAAAAAATATTTGGAATTTCTCAGCATGACAAATGATAGATCTCAACTAATAGCCTGGGGAAAATAAACTGCAAAAGTTTTAGGTTGAATGTCACATAGCCCTTTTCCTTCACAATGAGCAGGCCTCAGAATTGAAGTAGAGACCTGTACTTACTTTTCCTAGAAAAAAACATTAACACCCTCTTGTTAGTGGATCTATTGGCAAGTTTTGAACATATTTCTTCATGCATCGTGCTGCCACAGTAGTCCACAAAGAGTGCATTTTTTAACCCTTTCTGTAGTGCATTCTTATTCACTGAGTATCAGGTAGGACATGACCTTCCTTTCCATACTCTGTTTTGTCCATAAATTATAGAGTCACATATTTTCACTTTGGACTTCATACTGACATTTTTTAACATATGCTTACGTCTAGCATATCTAGTGTTAGTCTGCATAAACAGCATAACAACTGTTAAATTGCCAAGAACTCCTCCCTTAAGTATGTGTGCACAAATGCAACTCTTATGTATGTATAAGAAAAACTCCACTCAAACCAGCCCCCTAGGAAACCAAGACCAACATCTTAGGTAGTGAAGTATTTCAGTTAAAATTTCAGATAGCTATGCACCACTAAATCAGGGTGTTTCAATCTTTCTGCACGTAATCATGCGTTCACAGTGGCAGACCTTGTTACAACTTTCCCAGCAGAGGTTCCACAACAATAAATACAGAAAATTTTTTTGCAAGTAGAACCCTAAGTTCTGTTACATAAATATTTTCACACTTAATCTGTCAACTTTAATTATTATAGGACAGTGCAAAATAAATGACAGCATTTTTTAGAAAATATCTGCAGATTCTGCACCATTAAATATTATGTTTCACTGCAGGTGTTAATCTTTGTATCCAATTTTCCTTTTGCTTTCTCCAAAAAAAAAAAAAAGCCAGAAAAAATAGTCAAAAGAAATACCCTGTGGGCTAAAATAGTATCAGACTTCTCAAGTAGATGAGAGTTGCAGAGCTGGTAAAACTACTGCAAAATGTTGCAGAAAAACGTTGGGTTTTTTTACAGAAAATTTACATTTCAGGATAGTGGAAAGGTACAGTCTTTTAAGGGAGGAAGAAAACCCAAAACTAGCTCCACAGGTTTGCTGATTTGGCTAGCTTTTCTTGTAAGTGATGATACAGGTGAATCCAGTTACTAAGGTTGTCTTCATGCTGCTATCCAGCCAAGAGCTTTCCCTGACTTTTGCCCAGTTCATCTGCTACAGAAAGAGATCCCTAAAAGTCATGTAGAAAACAGCAAGAAGAAAAAGAAGACTTTTAGTCATCAAAATACCAATACAATAACTGCTGAAGTGCCTTTGAGCTGCCACTGATATTCCTGTGGCTAAAAATTAAGCTGCAAAAGCAGGAGATAGTCTAGCACAGGCATCATTGGAGACATACCCTACTGCTTCTAACAACAGTTCAGAAACATCATCCCCTCTGAACCCCACCAGACACAAAAAAGTGTTCACAAACATACCAGTTTGCTTATGAAATGCTCTGTGCAATTATAAACAGTAATTTTTTTCTGACTTAGGGAACATGCACAAGGTAGCAATCTCTAGCACAGTCTTATGCAATGAAAACTGAAGGAACATGCAAAAGTTCTCCATGCAAAAACTATGCACATATAATTCCAAGACATTACTTGGAATTCCAAGACAGTCTTGGGTCTTGGCAGAACTTTAGAGTAGCATGTTGTTCTCTATCAAACTGGAATTATCTATTAATGGGAACCAAAGGCCCATTTATTAGCCAGCTATCAATTGCATAGAAATACTTGGGGGAAACCTGAGATGAAACTGAAAAATCTGTGAATTAAGTTCTAATGAATTAACAAGCTAGAAAATGGATTCTAGATGGTATGACTTTTAAGAATGCTTACTTAAAACAATGTATGTGTCTCATACTCACCTGCTCTAATTCTTGGGATAATGAAGTTGTACCTTTTTAGTTCAGGTCAGAGGTGTGCTCTTGAAATGATCCTCTAAGTAGAAAATCTTAATTATTTCAGGTAAAAATAAACTGTATACAGAGTCCTAGGATCATACCCAGCACATTGCTGCCACTAAGGAGCACACCAGGCCAGGCAACAGCCAGGTCACAGTAAGTCCCTAAAACCTATTTGTGTGAGGGCTTCAGCAACAGCTGTTTCTCCATCCAGATCCACTGCACAGTACAAGTTACTCATGTTGACCAATTTGTGTGAACCTCTTCATTGTCTAGGAAAGTATAGTGAGAAAGGGCTGGCTTTGGTTCCTAACTGTCCTGGTTTGGGGCCAAAATTAATAAATTAGCCCCCCAGAGACAGATGGTCCTCCCTCTCTCTCTCTGAAGAGAGGAGAGGAAGGAAGGAGGAGATTTAAGAGTTCGGAAGAATTCCAAACTACTTTAATAAATAATGAAACAATAAACAAAATCAAAAGGAAAAGATAAAAAGGTGTACAATATTTACAAGACCGAATCCAGCTCCCGGGATGATGATCAGGTCCCCGCGTGAGCAGGCCGAGGAGAATCCAGCTCTCGGATGACGATCGCGCTTCCACGTGGTCAGGCCGAGGAGAGTAGGCCTGAGAGAGCGCAGGGTCGGGGAGGGGGACGCCGATGAGGGAAGAGAGCCGAGGAGGAAGAGCGGCGAGGGGTGAAGAGAGGCGAGGGGGGAAGAGAGCGACCGCCTCTTCGATCCCTCCTTTTATACTTTGAGGGCATGAGGCAGATGGGATGGAATACATTGGTTACATGTTATATCCATCAATGTAGAACCCTCCCCTTGCAGTTTCTCTTTCCGGTACAACCGACCACGAGTTCCTTCTTCACTAGTGCTTCGGCACCTCCCCCACGCTGGCCAGGTCTGCCGAAGGTCGGCCTAAGGCTTCGGTGGCTCTTTTTGTCTTCCTTAATGGGCGTCGTTAAACTACCTAGCCTGTGCCCATCCTCCACGAATTCCTCCGTTTTTCTTTAAACATTATACAACGGTAAACAATCTTACACACAGTAATAACAAGTAAAAATATTAGTACAAACACAAACCAGAAAATTTACCCCATTCTACCTCAAACCAGGACACTAACCCAAGGAAAAAAATAATTACTAATGTGGGAATCTTGAGTGGAAAGTGGCACTTCCCTGCACTTCAGGCTTAGAGGCATCTTTGTGACTGGATGATTAAAACACTCCCTTCACCATAGTGTAATATTAGTGTCCTGAATTTTATGACTCTCCTTTTCAGGTAATGAATTGACCACATACATGATATAAACAGCTGAAGTATTTGATTCAGCACTGGGGATGCTACAAAATACTAAGCACCCAAAACTTGGTATTTGAGTACTAAACATAGAACAAGGTGTGCTCTTTCATATGGCACTTTCAAAGTTTTCTTCTGAGAGGACTTGGCAGATCTTGGGACTTGATGTAAAGCATTCAAAGAAAGGAGCTGACATAACTTTGTACAAACTTGCATTTGTCAGAGACTAGGATCATACATGTAAACAGTGACTATATGTCATCTGATGCTCTCAATACCTGATGTTTACTGTCTCTATTCTTGCAGAGGTATTCAAATTAGGCAATTGTGGTTACAATGTTTTGCTGATTGCTTTGGTGTGGGGGGCATTTGTAAAAAGTTACAGGTGAGATGAGTGCCACAAAAGCTAAATAATAACACAATATTATGCTTTTGCTACTGTATGAGCACACACTAGCTAAGTTATTCTAGAGAGTATGGAACAGTCTGAACTCCGAGACATCATCCCATAAATACTTAGAGCTGCAGTAGATATTTCCGAGATAAATTTGATGTAAATTTCCCTGTGTTACAGCTGTCCATGCAAAAATTGCACAATTTCTCTTTTCACAGAGTAGTTTAAAACCAAGGTATTTTGGTATTTTTTTCTCCACGTAAAACTAAGAAGTTGAAGTAGAAGCTGAATGATTAACTGGGCTCAATTTGTTTTGCCTGTGTCCACCTCCTGAGAAGCAGAGCACATGGAGGATACAGAGGATGGGGGATTCACATTCAGTGAGATTCGAATAGAAAGGTGAGTTTGGACAAAAATCCTTCTCTGATATGAAAGCCTTGTCCAAACTGGAATTCTCTAGTTTACTGGCATAAATGCTGTGATGAAATCTCAACTAGTTCTGGAGAATCTAAGAGCTGTTACCTTGAATGCTTCTCTTTTCTTATGGTCATACAGCATGAAACTACCCTGGAAAATAGGTATATCCCTCACAACAGCTACAAGCTGGACACTAATACAGGTAGTAACGATCTGTTACGCGTGGTTTGAATTCTCTTTCTTTCCTCTGTTACACTCATTTAAAAAAATCACTGTTTATTTTCTACAAAAAGCAGCAATTGGAAAAGTGATCAGATAAATCCATCTTAACCTTCAAAAATAACACTGACTGCTTCACTGAACCTCTCTGAGTTTCTATATTCCTGGACAAGGGTTAGATTGTATTCCCTCAGTTTTCACAGTCTGCTTTTCATCAACAAAGCTGTAAATGCCATCTATGAAATTGCAGCATCTCTTCCTGCTGTCAAGAATTATGCTAGAGCATGTACAACCATCCCACAGAGCATTACCTTACTATTAGGTCACCTATTGGTCTGACAAAGATGATTTAGGGGTGATTTCAGATAGAGAGATGAAGGATGATTTAGAGGTCAAAGTGTGCTGTCAGCAAGTGAGTCTGGAATTTGATGGGCTATGCATTTCTGCCTTTATATTTTTTCAGGTGAAATCTTTAATATAAAGACCAAAGCATAAGCCTCAAATACAATTATTGTAGTATCTTCCTTTATAGTGCAACTTGACTTTTTGGTCTTTTTTTGTATACAGAATTTAAGAAGTGGCATGAACACTGATTTTTCTTCATTTTCTTTTACTGTGTCCTGCTTTGGAAGTCAGATGCTCAAAATCAACATCAGCTTTATTAAGAGATACACATGCACAGAAGAAAAAGAGAGAAAAGGGATAGACAGTGCAGTCTGGAATGTCTTCAACCAAACCATAAATTTACATTGTTAAGAGGAGCCAAACCACAGTTACTGCTGATTTAAAGGAAGTGTTGTACTTAGTGATCATGTTCATGAAGCATAATGCATGGAAAGCAAACATTAAGGTTTATAAACAGAAAGTAAATAAATGGTGCCCAGTTTTGGTCACCACCAATTCATTTATAGACTGCTGCACTCAAACCATCTGCAGTGAGAACAGAAAAGCACAGAAATCCTTTGAAATGGTAACTTTTATTACAGAGTATGAAAATATCCCAGACAAGCTGAAATTAAATCCCTTGTCTTTGTGTGTATGCATACACATGTGCTTTCTTGTTGACATGTATTATTATAGAGGTGAGCTTTCTTCTGACATTGGACTGCTCCTTTACACCCGCTATTTTGAGACCTAGAGTAAACCAAACAGCAGTTTGCTAAAAATGCCTCCGCTTTAGACAGGAGGCCATACAGGATGAATATGCAGTGCTCTAAAGAGCACTTGAATTTAAGAGGTGCACATGACTTGACCTGATCTTATTAGTTTGCTCTTGCTCCTGTAGAGGCTCTTTAATTCAAGAAAGAAAACTGCTAAAGAGCTGTCTGGAAACAATGCAAGTGGTAATCATATGCTGCTGGTAAAAAAAAAAAAAAAGTCAGGTTATTGAAAGATGTCACTGAGTAGTGCTAACATCTGTCATTAATTCTATACATTGTCCATGTAGATTAGTGTAGAATAGAATAGACTAGACTGTCCTAGACTAGGACAGGAGGCACAGTTTTGCAGCAGAATTTATTATCATTCCAGTTGGAAATGTAGCAGAATTTATTTGTTAATTTATAATTTTTTAGTGAGCAGCATGAAGAAAAATACATTCAGATAAAACAAGAAAATCTATATACAAATCTTTTAATATATTTGAGCCTTTTGCATCAAGTCTTCAGTCAGAAATTATAAAAGAAATGTCTATTGACTTCAAAACAATATTAGATAAGCTCCTCTATCTAGTAGATATGACCAAATTATGAATTCTTGAAGAATTATTCAATTTTTTTAAAAAATTACTTTTCCTCTTTTAAGTTAGTAATAATTCTCTGTAAAGAGCTAAAATTTGTGTTATTACTCATACAGACTAGAATAAATTGTATTTCTTTAGCTTTCTCACCTATGAGTTACCATCCCAAATAATAATAACGCAGGGTTTTTTCATAACTTCCTGTCCTTTATTTGTATTCCAAACAGGGACAATATTGAATGAAAATGCAACGTCTACAATTAATCCTGTTCATTTATTAAGAGCTGTATTTGATTGGTGAAATTTGAGGAAGAGGATGCACTTAATGCTGCCATAGTGCTGTGGGAGCATGAAGTGGAAACATGAAGTGTTTGCAAGGGCACCCTGAGAAGTTCATTAGTTAACAGTGATCCAGTTTATTCATTCCTACAGGGGTGTCCTTAGCAAGAAGAACTGCGATTTTCCCAAGGACTTTTTCCACTGTGGTTCATTTGAGTAAAGGGTTTCCTTTTCCCCATAAAATATGCTTCCTAATGTCCACAGGTGCTGTAATATGAGGTACAATCCCAGAAGAGATGAATGATAGAGCTGTTTGCTAAAGATCATAGAATCATAAAATCACAAAATTATCTAGGTTGGAAGGCACCTTTCAGATCACCTAGTCCAACCATCAATCTAACTGTAACAAAACCAATCATTAATCTAAACTGTAACTCAAAGTGCAGTGTTTATCAGTCCCTTATACACCTCCAGGGGTGGTGCCTCATCCAGTTCCTTGGGCACAAGTGTTCGGATGCTCAATAAGCCTTTCAGTGTAAAGATTCTTCCTAGTATGCAGTCTAAACTTCTCCTGATGCAACTTGAAGACATTTTATCTTGTTCTATCACCTGTTTCTTGGGAGATGAGAAAAACTCCCACCTTTCTGCAACCTCTACTTGTAGAGAGACATAAAATCTCCCCTCGCTAAGTTAATCAGTTCCTTGTGATACAATATTGCAAACCAAGGGTGTGTACCACCTCATTGTAGATTAGAGGAGGGTTTTCTGAAAAACAAAATTATGCGCAGGAAGGCAACAAACCACCTTTGTCTGTGGCAGAGGAAAATGCCTACTAACAGCAATAAAGTTAATCATATTGGACCACGGCAAGATACCACCCAATGAGTAAATAGTGACTTGATAACACAGCAAAAGTGCTTAGAAAAAAAACACAGTGACTCCTTCCAACTCTAATGTAGTTGTTGATACCCATTTGAGATGTAGAGGAGGAGCTGAATTTGTTCTCTCAGTGTAAAATATCCACTGCTAATGAAAGGTCACAAAAGCATACTATGTGCTGTAACTATGCCATGAAAAATACCTAAGCACCTCTTCAGGTAAAAATAGCAGAGTTTTTTAAAAAAACACGCTTTGTCACAATTTAAAGCTTAAGAATAATTCTTTGAAAGTATCTAATAAATACTGCATGAGGCATATACATCTGAGGAATATATTGTTCATGATCAACTCAAAATCAAAACAAAGAACCTTGACAAATTTATGATTACAACAAATTATTATTTTAGGTACAGCATTAATGTTATAATTTCTTAAGATCTTTTAACTACTCCAAAATCTCCTCGCTCCTTTTGTTTTGGTTTAGGCTCTATTCAAATTAGTTCAAGGACAATTAAAAAAAATGTTAAAGATCTTCATCAATGTGAAAATTGAGTATACTGGGTAAAATTCAAAACATGGAAATATAATTTTTTTCATAAGAAATCTTAGCTGAAATCTTAGTATTGTGTCATAAGTTCAACAGTCTAGAAGGATCTTTAGAAGGCTGAAATACAAGGAAACATTATGCTGCAATATTCTCTACTGAGTAGCTAAATAACAACACACAGAGAAAACTCCTGCTTCTTTTTGCCTAAGGATTCAGCTGAATATATCTCTATTGACTTCTTTTTTTCTCCTTTAAAAGGTCTCACATTGTGGAGAAAATACCAGAAATTCCAGCAAAACCAAACCAAACAGGCTGATCTGAAAAGACTACTTTGTATTTTGAAAAAGAGACCTCTAATATGCAATGTTAGTGCACTGCTAAAAACACTCAAAACCTCACTTTAAAAAAAAAATCCTGCAAAGTTGGATGGTTCTTGTACATCTTCAGCAAACCATAATACAGCTCATGAAAATTAGTCAAAAGCCTCCCATTTGCTCTCCTAGGTTCAGAAAAAGTCCTTAATTCTGAATAGACTGTAATGAAAAAAATTTTTTACATTTAAAAAAAGGAAAAAGGAGGCAGAAGAAAGAAAAGAAAAAGAGAAAAGAAAAAAAAAGAAGAAAGGATTTCTGACTTCTTATTCATTGTAAACTCTCCAATAAGCCATCTCCATTGGAAAGGGCATGCATTAAGGCTGTCAGTAGCTGTCAGCTGAAGCTGTGCTTCAGGCTCATGTAAGATCAACCATGACAAAAAGGCTTTCTCTATTTCTACAAATACTGCTTGTTTTGTTCTCTCTCCCTGACTCTGTACCCAGATGAGTCAGGGACCTATGAGTATGCCACCTGTTAAAGAGATGAACTGACAAAGAGCACAGGAGAGCTGTGTGTGAAATAGAGAACAGATGTCACCTCTATTTCCTCAGCTTCTCAGGAGTTAAGGCACAGGGGATTGTAGCCCCTGCTCATTTTGTTTGACAGGGAAACCACCAATGCTGCATCAAAGGAAACAGGCACATCTTCAAGTCAGTTCTTCTGCTTTTGGGGAGATTGGCCCCTTGAGTTAAGTAAATAATGAACATAACAGGAGAATTGTCTGTGGATATTTCCGTAAATAAGTAGAAAATGAATAAAGATTTCTTAGATGCCAACGGATAAGTGATTAAATGATAGTGCTCCAATAAAACTCTAAGACATGTTGTTTTTGGAAAGTACCTGAACCTATTTCAAGTACTTTTAGATTCACTGTATCCAATTCAAACATTTAGAAGAAAGGACTGTTTTAATACAGTAATAGCACAACACTGGATTGGTTAAATGGTGTCCTAAAGAGGACTTTTCTCAGAAGATAGTCTTATTACTTAGCTAATTCCTGCAACTTTTGATGACCTCGGTTATGGTTTTGTTCTATGTGTCTAAACTGTAACTAGCTTCCCTGCAGGAATGATCTGTGAAACCCAGTGGAACACACCAGAGCTTTCTTCCTGAACACATTCCCAAATCTCTAAATAAAACCAGGGCTCACAGGAGGAAGGGGCATACCCATATCTCAACTCTGCATAACAGTGGGACTTGATAGAGGTTGATACCCAGCCTTGGGCATCTGGAAGAGCTGCACAGTTAATATGTGTTGAGGGTCAGTCTTGTAGCTGTGAATATTTGGGGAGCTGGCATTTCCTTTTCATTACAGTAATTGATTCAGTCTGTGCCAAAAAGCCGAGTGCTCTGTCCCACAGAACCTGACACATGAAGTAATCCTGCCAGTCTGGGCCCTGTGCCAAAATACAGAACATCTGCTAGAGTCACCTGGAAAAAGTAATAATTCAGAATTTGTATAACTCTATATATGTGTGAGTCAGGAGTTGATAAAGTAAAAAATTCACATGAAATTCTGACCTAATTTGGGCCTCCAGTGAGGCCAAATCTTTGCTTGATGCGTGAAAAGCCACAGGAATGTTTGGCTGCACATTTGAACCTGTGATAGCTAGTCTCAGACTATTAGGGGGATGTTGAAGGCTGTCGACTTGCTGGAACAGGTGAGATCCACCCTGCATATAAGGGATTTGTAAGTAACTATAGGGAAGAGGAAGTTAACGTTTGGAACAAATACTGTGGGAAAAAGCTTGCTGAGTGGGTTTTCAATGCAGTCATAGTGTTATGAATTATGCTTCTTTGTGGTAAAACCAGATTCCAACCATAGTGACTTATTACCTTACTACAGTGAGTGTCAGGATAGAGATTTATTTGGCTCCATCCCATTCTGTTAACATTACCATGTTTAGTTTTAAATGGAGGAAGAAATACAAACCTGAAAGAAAATTAAATGGGAAAAATATGAAAAAAAAGTAGAAAAAAATCCACTTTCCATTTTTGTACTTCCAGAGTAGATTTAAGCCAGGAAATAATGGAAGAGTCATAGGAAATATGGTTTGCATGGGGTTTCTAGCGTGATTTACATGACTCTGGTTAAATTCATTTGACTAGTAATCCAACTCAGGTCTGAAAATCTTTTGTCAAATGCCTCTGTGATTATAAGTCTGATCAGAATGCTACATGTATCCTTTAAATATTCATTGTTAGCATTCAGTAATTGTGTGCTACATGAAAGGAATAAATGGACAGACAGTGGCCAAAATAGTGAGTGGCTGGATTCCTATCCTGTAATCATCAGCCTAATAAGATCTGGATTTTTTTGCAAAACCTGACATCAGCTTAAAATTGAAATCTGTTCTCAAAGTGGAGTTATGAAAACTTTCCTCTTCACATTTTCCTTCTTGTTCCTTAGGAACTTTGTCCCTCACCCTGTAATTATCTCACCACTAAAAATTTCTAAGAGAAAATAGATGGATATCTTCTCTCATGTGATACCAGAACAACATTCCAGAGCAACAATATGAAATCTTAATGAACAATCGCTACTATTTGTGTGCATGGAACTGTTTGGAAATTACAGGAAGAGGAGTCCAATTTATCTATCTGTGAAATAGCTTGGTGAAAGGAACGTATGCATTTATGTTCTGGCTCAAAAAAAAATTACTGCTGTTAAGTATCTCTTAGGGTGGGTAACAATATCAAATGAAGTTCCATTAATTTGCCCCAGGGTTGGATATAGCATTGTCCCAAATCATAAATCACTTCTGGCAAGCCATCAGCATAAGAATCCCCTCTGTCCAGAAACTACTAGATAGTCTGGAGGCTTCCAAATTGCATTTGACTCCAGTCATCATCCATTATACTTCTGTTGTTCCAAGAGTACTGAATTACAGATAAGACATACAGAAAATCACATAACTTTTTCACCGTTGTTTTAGGTGAGTTTTCAAATGCACCCCAAGTCCCATGTCATGACTCAAAGATTGTTATTCTTGCACAAATACTAGGCACTACTTAGAATTGGTCTATTCTTATGCCCATTATGGTTGTTTTACTCTAATGTAAATAGCAACAGATACAAGTATTTACAAATGATACTTTGCTCCCATATCCCTGTCAACGCCTTGCCAGCTTCCTGGAGAGAAACTCTATGATGCAGAGCTTTATTCACTGGAAGGCCTGTGTGTTTGTTTGCAAACAAAACATTTGCATGTGATTCAAAGCCTATGATTTGCCTACAGTATGTTGTCATCCCAACCATGTTTGTTAACACCAGACTGCGCAAATCAGAGGCAAATGTCAAAAGTTCAGTGGCAGATTGAAAGCCTGGGTGTATCTAAAGCATTCACTATTGTTTATCAACAAAGTCACATATAATAGCATGACATTTTTGTGCCTGTATGGCAAATGAAGATGTAGAGTAAACAATAATTGCTCTACTTATACAGGTTGATCTTGTTAAGACTCTAGGGCAAATTGTTGCTTTCTTTTCCTCTGAAATAAGAGAATCTTTCAAAGTGGCTTTTCTGATTTATTTGAATACTTATTTCCTGCTACTGAAGCTTTGTACCGAGGAGTTACTCCTTTTTTAGAAATTTGATATTTTCTTCTCTTTTACCCTGGGAAGAACTGGCAGCACCACGTTGCCTGAAGGGTCTTACATGTAAAAGCATTATTTTTCCACTTTACCTGCTTCCTTCTTCGCTTAATTATTTTGAATGCCTCACTCCCCTCACAGCCCATCTGTTATCCAGACCATTTTACAGCATTTTACAACTGCTGTTTTTCAGCAATCAATGCTCTTGACATTCTATGCTAGAACTCTCCTACCAAACATCTGAGAAGATCCACTCCTACAAATGAGGAGCAATGAAAAAGAACCATCAAAAACGCAGTGCACATTTTCATGGGAAAAGATGCTATATCCTCTCTGAATGGAGCTCTTTTGAGATCTCTTGTATCAGTCTCACTCTGTTGCTGGCATTAGAACAAAACTGACAATAAAGGGCACACATCTTAATTTTTACAGAATTTCCTTCCTACTGTGGAACTAACAGATTACTGTCAGTTGTGTTGTTCTAATTAAGGTAATTCAACTGGATCAAAGCACTGACAATGTTCAGGCATGGATCATGTGTGGATCATCTAACTATGGGTAGATCCTAACTATGGATAGCACCTAACTTCAGCTCCAGGTTTCTTGGATGAAGGACCTCGTCAGTGTACCAACAGAAGACTGACTATAGTTGTATTTCAGGCAGGATTTGTGAAGCATCGCATTTGGAATGGGTTTAGCTCACAACTGGAAATAATATAGCTGTGTCAAGGAAGCACTCGGCCTAAAATAATCTTCCTATCTACTTAGCAATTGTAAGAAAATTCATGTAGCACAGCACTGCACTAACATAGCTATATTGCTCCTGGGATCCTCTGTGGAGAGCTGCACTGTGCCATAAAGACATGGCAGCTACTTTAAAGTAACTGAAGTATCTCTTAGGATCTTATGCTTTCTCAGGCATACAGATTCCCAGGCTGCAGACATGGTGGATGATCCATGTCAGAGTGGGATTTCTGGAAATAGGGGGATAAAGTCTGTTAGAATTCTACAGTGGAAGAAAACTCTTCAGAACCATCTTTTAAGTCTAAAATGCCTCAGCAGCTTCAGCTCAGTAGCACATGGATATACTGTGATTTTGGAAAAACCCTGTTTCTGCTCCTACATTTAGGTCAAAAGTGACAAAAGTAACAGCAATATTCAGGACTCCATATATTCTGCAAACTTGAATTTTTAATTTTCTTTCCTGATCAATCTTTTGCTGAAGCATCAGAGAACTGTATGCAAAGAGTAAAAGCCATTATAGCAAAGAAAACAGGAAGAGAGGATGAATGTGAGAGGTGAGTGTTGTCCCAAGCCTCCTGTTTTGTAACATCCCTCATATAAGCTGTAACTAAATGTAAAACTAAAGAAATATATTTGAAGATGGGCTCTGCATGGAATTAACTGTTTCAAACTGTGGTATTTTGTTGCTTAAACTTATATTTTGCATTGCAAAAACTTCAAGATCCAACATCCATGGAGGACCTAGCCTTTCTGCTGTGTTAATACACAGTAACACAAAGGCTTTGACTGTATTTTGAGACACAGATGATTAACAAGGGAGAATTTTTCAAGTCTGAAGAAAAAAAAAAAAGGAAAGAAGAAATACAAAAAGCAACAAAATCTAGAGAAACGGGAACATGTAATCTCCTGTATCTTAGGCACAGATCCTCATTATACAGCTTGCCTAAAGAAATGGTACTGTCACAATGTCACCTCACCAACTGCTCTAGTTATCTCCTAAGAGAATCCAGATGCTACAATTGCATGTCCAGTGTTACTTTGACTGCTGAGGTGTTAACATTCCAGTGATGTGTCTGATCTGGTCCCACTTAGCCCAGACTCTTTACCAGGAAGATACTGTTGAATTCACCTGCAAATTGGGAGCTAAACTTAGTTTTCTCTTTGCCAGCATCATCATCATAATAGCTTGGAAGTTTGTATTAGTTAAAAAAAAAAAAAAAAAGTGGGGCCTGCATACTTGTCGTGAGTGAGCAAATTGATAAAGTCTTTCAGAGATGCTCTTTTAAATTTGAAAATCTATTTCACCATTCTACCCTTCAAGCTTTTAGCATATTCTCCTTATACTGTACTCAGACCTATACCTTCAGGCTTCTCTTCAACTTGCTTCTGCTAGTATGTTTTTATTTTATCCTTGTTTCTTGCTCTGTATTTCATGACCACTCTTCCACTCCCACCTCCTTTATTAAGTTTTCTACTGACAGAATGATTTTTCAGACCTTGCAGCCTGGAAGATGTTTCAGAGGACTTGGAAAGATCTGCCTTCAATTTTGTTAGGCAAGGAAACCATAGAGACACACATGTGGAAAAGTGGTAGATACTCTTTTATCCTCTTACTCAAGAAGCCAATTTTTATAGGCCAATAAGTTATTGCTATGCTACGTGTCTTAATAGAAATAAATTTCATCCTGTATATTCTGACAGATCCTTCTGACAGGACCTCCTTTTATCCAGACTTGCTTATTTTAAAGTAGTTATAATTGTCTTGAAATTAAAATACCTTTCTCATGAAGTTATTATTCTTAACATTTCCAGAATTAAAAACATATCTGTTCTACATTCTACTTCTGTGTTAGCCCACATTTCAGATTCAGATCAAATCAAAGGCAAGTCTTAGAATGACTTGAAAAACTTGTACATGTGTTTTTTGTTTGGATGAAATATGTAATAAATTCTCATGAAGTTTACTTGAGCTTCCATGGCTAGAAACATTGAGTGAAAAAATAGGGGGAAGAGAAACAGGCACATATTTTTGATTCTTTCAGTTTACATATCTACTTACATTAAACCTAGAAACAAAATTAAATAATAAATGCTATGAACATTTGGCAAGCTTAGGAAAGCTATAATCTGAAGAAAAAAAATCATGTATTAGTAGAGATCTAACAAAGCAAGCAAGCTGCTATTACCTTGTCAGCAGTGGGCTACTGCAGCTGTTCAAGACTAGTACTGTGACAATCTCTAGACGATGGGAGTTCTGTGAATAATGGTAGCATGTCAGAATATTTATGCCAGAGACTTCTGATGATGCCAAATATCACATAGATTTGTCTTTTAATCTGCCACACCACCAGCCATGTTAAAAGACCACACTTGCCCAAGCACAAGAGTTACATCCTGAATTCTTATGGCTGAAGTAAATTACATTTTTATAGTTTTAATCTTGGTAAGAAAAAGGCTACAAGGGATATTTTTTTTTTTTTCATGTAAAGTCAACAAAATTAAAGTCCAATGAAGATCAATTAGCCTGTTTCATAGTATCAAGTAGCTCTTTTCCTTTAGCTCCAGATTTGGCAGAGTTAGCTGATGGAGGTGACTGACACCAACAGTGTAAAGGGAAACATGACCTCCAATATGATTAAAAAGTTTAATATATTATGTTTTCTCTTTATCAAAGCTAATTCCACTTAGAAAGAGGCTTTTGCAACAACACATAACCACAAGTCAATCTATGGGTTGCATAAGTAAATTGGAGAGAAAAAATGTGTTGCAGAAAATAATTTGTGCAGAGATATCAGTTTTTCTTGATAGTGAAACCAATTAATTTAAAAGGAAATAAAATTTAAAACACTGTTGGTGTGTTAGGACACATCAGAAATTTAAAATTGAGAAATACAAATTTCAGGCAGCTACAGATGTTTTGCTAGGAGTAATCATAATTTGAAATTCAGTCTTTTTCATCTCTTTCTTTTGTACATCATACATCATTGTGGAACATCCCTCTTGCTTATTATTCTCACTGCTCCTTTAAGAAGAGTACCTTCCTTTGGAGAATACCTACATGGAGCAGTAGAGAGAGGCAATGAAAGAATGAGAGTAATAATAGAAGGATAAATGTTATTGCACATGCTTCTAAATGTAAAGTAGATACATTATACATTATTTTAAGACATACTTACAACAATGTAGAGGCTACTGCATTTTGGAAACAGACACCGAAATACTTCTTGTTCTTTGACCCAGTTTAATTATCCTGAGAATGAGTACAGAGTAGAGTTTTGATACTAAATTGTGGGAAGCGTTCATGAAAACCTATATTATCACTTGCAATTGAAGTTCCATTTCCTGCCAGATGAACCATGAAGTGGTAACAGCTTGGGGCAACATATTTGATATGAGAGCTCTCTTAGAAACAAGGCTTTGAGAGAGTGAGAACCAGTGAGACCAGAAGAGAGAGTTGTATACAATGAGAATTTATATAATAAAGGATATATTTTGTTAAAAGATTTTAAAAATTATTTAAAAGGAGTTTATATATTACACAAATAAAGCTGATTGACTGCATTTGCAATGCATTTAAGCAATTTGAAGAGTGCCAGATCAGTATTCTCCCTCTATAATGGCCATGATAACTCATCATATTTGCCTTCCTACTTGTAATCATAATGTTTTCTTTACCAGAATTCTACAAGTAATTGCTGGTGGCGTATAGACTAAGTCACAGATGTTAGAACAAAAGATAAAACAAGTACACTGAATATACATTTTGCATTTGTGCCCAACAAAGGTTGTCAGCTGTTCCTTCCTTGCAGCTGCTTTAAGGTCTTACTGTCTTCTCCCATTGGAATGGCTGTCTGTTGAGAAACTGCAATGTAACAATGCTCCTGTTAATTTTTTCATTCTATTTAATTGTAGTTTACATCAAGCATAACAATCAGAAAATATGTTAACTTCATGTAGTATTTTTCCCAACAACAGTTTTCTGGAGTCTGACAAAAACATCTGCATTGAAAAACCAGTCTAACAAATGTTTATTTGTTACCTCAACTCATCAGAATCTACAAGAGGATGAGTTTAGTTTGTCCAAGTGGTAGGTGGAGCTAAGTGGAAACTTTCCTTCCCATCTGTACCAAAAAATGGTGCAAAGGCAATTTCTAATGCTGTTTTTATGTTTTAAAGTTTCACTGCGTAAGCATATTTAAACAGACTATTTCACTGATGGTCAATCCAGAATAATGGTCCCAGGATATTCCCTGACAGTCACTAGTGATCAAAATGTGGTTTTTTACTTAGTAGGCATCAACTTCAATGCCTGTCACTGTATAGCGGTTGTCCCTTTCAGAGCAGAGCTCCCACTGACTGCACCACTGACTCGGATCTTTGTTCCTGTGTATCAGCTGTGGTGAGAGTCCAGTGCAGAAATGTTCAACTACCATGACAGAGTTGTCTCCAGACCCACATGTAAAATGCATATACTTGCTGGTCTGGCCTCACTTAAATCATCCTATAAACAGCAAAGCCAGCAGCTAACTGCATCTGACAAATTCAATACTGATTTGAGGAACGGTGTCTGTGTCTCTGTTAGTAACTTTACCATCCCATTCACCATATGTCATAGAGTCTTGGTAAGTGTTGTAAGGGTGTGGGGTTAACTGTGGAGTTAACATTCTGTTGGCTCAACAATTCAGACACCCGACCATTTGGGGAATAAACAAGGGGTTTGCCCAGGAACATTGAAACAAAAGATAGCTAAGAGGGACATTATTAGTGCTAGTGATGGTGCCTCCAAGGGAAACTCATGACTGTACTTGTGGTAGTGTGGAAATTTACCAACATGTAACTAGAAGGTATATAAAGAGACTGTAAATAAACACTGACTGATGACATACACCAAGGCTCATCCTGTCCATACGCAACAGATGGGATCCTTAGAGCTCATGTAGTACACCCTCCTTGCAGAAATCAGGGACATCTTTCAGTAGGTCAGACTGCTCGACCTGTCCTTGAATGTATCCAGGAATGATGCCTTCACTGCCTCTCTGAGCAACCTCTTACGGTGTTTCAGCACCCTCATGGTGAAGAACTTCTTCCAAATGTCTGTGTATACACATTGGTTCAAGCAGGACTGTGTCTTGCAGTTGAGTTCAGATTTCTGCAATTCAGAGGTAGCTCTGGAGTTCTCAATAGTTCTTCATCACACCAGGCCCA
This sequence comes from Turnix velox, assembly GCA_013400935.1. Lineage (NCBI taxonomy): Eukaryota > Metazoa > Chordata > Aves > Charadriiformes > Turnicidae > Turnix > Turnix velox. Next base: position 43,439 of record VZTY01002360.1, on the reverse strand, counting down.
TCTACTTGCTTTATCTAGTAACAGTTTTTCTCCGGGTTTTGTAATTAGCAAAGCATCTTCTAGGAAAAAATGTATATTCAGTGATGAATCTCGCTTCACTTTGTATTTGGGAAGAAGTGACAACCAGAATTGTATCTTCAGTAATGACACAGCAGACTTCCATTTAAATTAAGTTAATAGGAGATTTAACTATGACAGGACCTTGGGGCCGTACTCATAAAGTATATGACAAGCTATTTATCCCTGAAAACTGTCACTTTAAAATCAACAGTCTTATGTGAAGGATAGGCTATTAAATCCAAACTTATATTAAACTTTCATAATGAAACACTAGACAGCTAGACAGCAATGAACATTGATTTACAGTTTAATAGCAGCATCATTATCAGAATACTGAACTAAACCCCCTTATATACTAGTCAATAATATAACTGAGAATAGACTGGCAGTAGCAAAGAGACAGCCTGATTATGTGAGATTTCAAATTGCTTTTACCGTGACAGAGCCTGTAAATGAGTTTGCAGAACCTTAAACCAAGAGATTCCAGGTTTCCCTCATCGTTGATGCAAACTTTAATAGTAACAAGTTCCCAAGCTTTTTCTCAGTCACTCCGTGACTCCTGCTGTAATATGAAGTGAATACTGATTGAGGAGGTTTGCAGGGAAATCACATGGTGTCAAAAGAGGGAAAATACACATCTACACAAGAATTGAATACTAAGTAATTGATTTTCAGCTGGAAACTGGTAGCATGGAATAGATTGTATCAATATTTTTTGCATTCATACATAGGTGATGAAGAGGTCAGGAGACCCTTAGATGCCCAGACCCTCTTGAAATAACATTAAAGTTGCACAGTTAATGCCTCGCTTCGAATTATCAGTTACTTTTGGGGGTTCTCTTTGGTTTTCAGATGATTTTTTTTTAACCACACAGAATTTCAGTACCCTCTAGACTAGATGTAAGTATTAATTTGCATGATGTTGTAAATTCTTATGTGGTGTTTTCCAGAATGCATGAGGAGGAAAAATAGCTATTAATTTTAAAATCTCTTGAGTGATTTTAAAGGAACGTTCCACTGTAATATTCTTCATGCACAGAATCAGAAATTCATTGTTTTGCTGTTGTTTTTACTGTTTGACAAAAAGTCAAAAGACCAAAAGCAAAATTAAAAAAAAAAAAAGAAAATAATTTTTCACAGAAAAATCATGTCAGAAAAATTAATGTGATTGAAACAAAAGTTTTTTAAAATGCAACTCTTTTTCTCACTGACTCAAAGTTTGGATTAAACGGCTCTGTTTAGATTTGTTTCTCACTCATTTCTTCCTTACTCTTGACTTTAGTCTTTCACTTCCCTACTTCCCAGAGGCACCATTGTCTTGGCCAAGGGGCTCACCCGTGCCCTGGGGTGCATCTATTGGAGCTGTCTGGAACTCTCTGGAATCATTTCTGTCCAGCATGAAGCAGCCCTGGCCTCTCCCTAAGGAGGCCACCCCATAGCCCCTGCTGCCAGCACTCGGTCAGGGAACGGGTCACAACAGCCAGAGATACTGAATAGCCAGAAGGCAGCTCCTGCCTGGCTGCTGGCTCCCCGGTGATTTCTTCAGTCATGTGGAAAAGCTCACTAGTGGAACCTGAGCTCTGCCATACAAGTTGTGATGAATTTCTGAACATGCTGGTCCAGCACCAGATATCTATACCACAACTAGGCCTAATAGATATTACAGTCTCTTCACTTAAGCAGGATGGCTCCATTTTACTGCTTTATCCTTTTGTTAGGATGGTACACATATCTGTGGGAATGTTGTGATTCATCTCACAAATATTTCCTTCTGTAGCACTGGTGAGCAGCTCACATCTTCAAATGTGAAAGCACCTCTTCTGATGATGATGCACGAATGAGATGATTTAATGTGACAGAACGGGTACATCTCAGGTGACTGCTAAAAGACTGATTACATCTGCTTCAGACCGCTCCTACTGAAAAATTGGAAGATGAGATTTTAGATAAACCTATATATAAAAAATAATTTGATTATCTATTCTAACAGAAAGTGAGCATGAGGGAAAAATTACTCCTGATGATACTAAAATGTATTAGTCTTTGCAATGTGTCCCCATTTTTCCTTATTAAAGTTAAATAACAATTGATATAATTATCAGATTCTTCTTCCAGTAGCATCTGAATCCTTAGGGATAAGTGCCAAAATAGGATAAAACCTTGAAGGCTGTTTAACAGGTTTTTTCTTTTCTTCTTAATCCTCAGTTATTGCAGAAAACAATTATTCTTGACAAAATTTTGTTTACCTCAAGGAAAAATAGCAAAATAAATAAATAAACAACAGAAATTAATGCAGCACTCCAAACATGAGAAGGTAATTTTGCTTTGGAACACCACGACACTCTTCTTTAAAACTCAGGAAAAAATATCTCTTAGAATTCTTGGATCCTCAATTTTATTACCTTCTTGACCCTCACAATATTTATCTTGGCCTCCATTTGGGTAAGCATTTAAACACTTCTTTTGCACTTAATTTTTGGATAATTTTTATCCCATAAAAATGAAACAAATTAAAGCAAATTCTTTTTGGATAGGATGTAGGTATTTTGTGGCTTACTTTATCAACAATATTCACAAAAGAGAAAGAGAACAGTAAAGAGAACTTGGAATTTCTGATCATGACTTTCAGATACCATTAGATGACAATCCCTGTCAATCTGCAAGCAGTAAGGTTATATAGCTCAATGGCTTCAGCTTGGGAATTTTCTATTCTCCAACACTTGTTTCCTAGATTCCCCCACTGAAAATAAGGCAACAGATTATTTTGTAAATAATTGTAAGTATGCAAAGACAATATTTTAGCTATTACTATTTAGCACAATTACAGAGTGGGGAATCCTGTGTCATGACACCTATCATGGAAATTTGCATCCCAAATTAACTACAGAAAACTTTGCAGGATGGGAAGTTCTTCCTGCTTATTCTAGATGACTGTAATACTTTCTGGCTTCCTATCCTCTTTGTTGATGAGTATGAAAGGAAATTAAGATTTGCCTCAAACTCAGGTTATTTAGATAGATCAGTGTTGCTTAGAAAGTTCAGTTTCCAATCCAAGCACACTTTCTGAGCACTCTACCTTGCATCCTCAGGCTTGCTGTCCAAAACTCTACAAACTGCCTGCTGGCAGTCTCGTAGGGTGTGACCTCATGGCACACTTGCCTCTCTCTGCATCCTACCTTTTAGGCTTTAAGGTGGCCTTGGAGTCGCTGTCAGCAAAAAATTTGTATATTCCCTAGGCAAGCTATGAAAGCTGTTTTGAGGAATCAAAAGAACATTGAAACACAATTGAATACTACAAGTGGTGACTAATAAGAGCACAGGGAGCTGGTTAAAGCTTCAGTTTCAGACAATTTCAGAACAGCTGTATCTTCAACTGTAGATGTTCAGGAGGAAGCTGACACTAAACACGTAATTCATCACTAAGGAAGAAGGGAGGCCCTCCTCCCATTCCTCCCATTTGGTGAGGTTCTGCTGCTTATGCTAAGCTCATCTGATCACAGGATCAGCCAGTTCAGCTACAGTTGAGTAATAGGCAGGACAGGGACTTGAACTGACTTTTGTGCAGCTACATGAGATTATGAGCTGGCATGAAGGAAAGACAGACCTCATATGAGGCTGGAAGAAACAGCAGTAAAAAGGAAGCACAGCAGAAGATGAGGGCAGGAAAAGAGGGAGAATATAGGGGGGAGATTGTTTGCTAACTGAAAAGTTCATCTGTCACATGAAAATATGTCTATGAAGTGATTCTTATAGTTAGTTTCAAAGCATCTTGGGCATGTCAATTCCAAACCTGTGGCATTTTTAGACAACAAGTATGTTTTACAGCCCAGACATTTATAAATATTTACCGTAATTTCTTATATTCTTTAATCTTGTAAATGAAACCTAAACGGTGAACAGAATTACTTCTGATATAGAATCATAGAATAGTTTGGGTTGGAAGGGACCTTAAAGATCATCGAGTTCCAACCCCCTGCCATAGGCAGGGACACCTCCCACTAGATCAGGCTGCTCAGTGCCTTATCCAGCCTGGTCTTGAACACCTCCAGAGAGGGGGCATCCACAACCTCTCTGGGCAACCTGTTACAGCATCTCACCACCCTCACTGTAAAGAATTTCTTTCTTATGTCAAGTCTAAATCTACCCCCTTCCAATTTACATCCATTGTTTCTAGTCCTCCCATCCAATACCATATTAAAAAGTCCTTCCCCTGCCTTTCTGTAGGACACCTCAGGAACTGATAAGTTACTATATGGTCCCCCTGAGCCTTCTCTTCTCCAGGCTGAACAACCCCAACTCCTTCAGCCTGTCTTCATAGGGCAGTTGCTCCAGTCCCTTGACCATCTTCGTGGCCCTCCTCTGGAGGGCTCCAGAACTGGACGCAATACTCCAGGTGGGGTTTCACCAGTGCCGAGTAGAGGGGCAAAATCACCTCTCTGGACCTGCTGGTCACCCTCCTCTTGATGCATCCCAGGATTTGGTTGGCCTTCTTGGCTGCAAGTGCAGCACACACTCTAGTAACACACACACTCTAGTCACAATTTTATCTAACATTTCCTTTTCCATGACTGTTGAATTCTGTTGCAGTACTGTGGAAAAGAGACAGATGCTAGATTAATTTTATCTGGTGTTTGCTTGCTTGATAACATCCTGCTAGTTCCCCACAGAGCCACCAGGGGATTTGACTTGAGACAACAGCAGAGGCCAGGGCCATAGCTTTCTGTCCTCTTGAAATGTAATGTCTTCAAATCTGCTTTACCTATGATCCTGATGTCTGCAAGGAATCCAGAGAAACAAATCTCTGGGTGTAGCAAAAAGAACACAAAATTAATATTCGCTATTTTCCTTCTCCTTACCTTGGTTTTCTTCATTTTCCTCCCAATTTCTGCCCTGGTTTTAATACTTACTTGCATTCCCCTGGGGGAAGCATTGGCATGAATAAAGCTTGCTTGGTTCCCAGTGTTTTCTTCAAAATATGTTCAGTGTAGATTACTACAAAAGTAAACTTGGTTTTTCCTAGTTGAACCACTGGGAATCTGGATGGCTTATTTTGTTGTTTGTATGAGCTGTGGTCCTTTCTCTATATAGAAAAGCTAATGAAAACATTAAATATTCATATTGCTTCCCTAATTGTATAATAAAGTGAAACAAGGGCAATTATAGTTGAAAACCTCCAGTCTAATCAGCAGTAGCCTAATAAATGCTTAAGTGAAACATAGAATGTTTAGTGGTATCCAGTTAAATCTGTTTCTTGATCCAATCATATTCATAATGACACTAATATGACAATGTTGAAAAAATACAAGCCTTACCTGCAGATATATGTTCTTACTGTAAATATCTACATATCAACTAAGGCTTACCTTTCAGTTTTGGTGACCCAAGATTAGCTTGTTCCATTATTATTTCTGTTCTACATTTTTTGTTGAAGGTATTTATTTGAGATTTGCCTTTAAATTTTTTTTTAAATGCAACTGTTTATTATATCATCAGTCAGTATTATTTGGTATATTGACTAGTTTAACCACCATTGAAGCAAAGATTGGATAAAAACCTGCCCCATGGACAGAGTTTTCTACAAATGCCTCTTAAAGGGCTTCCTTTCTCTTTCTCTGATACTGCTGATATCAGTCGCTGATTCCAAACAAAATAAATGTGACATACAATAATATTTCTTTTCCTTGTAATGGTTCAATGTGAATGTTTCATAAATGATCAAATTAATTGCCTCCAATACTTGTCCTCAAAACCAACAATAATACTGATAGTACGATGCCGTGGAGGTAGTATTTTGTTTTCTATCATTTTGGGGCAGTTTTTGGTAAATGAGTGATTGTAACAAGTCAAATGTTAGCACACTTTGGAACTGTTGACATTTCCCTTCCCTTTCTGCTCTTATACAAACTGCAAGCTTTAATTATGCAATCAGAGTAAGTTGATTGAAATTTAATATTGTCGATTTATTGACATTCCTTTCCAATTTGTTCCCTTTTTCATGTGCTGTGGACAACTGTATCTCAGTGTTGAATTATTTATTTGCAATCAGCAATTGCTTGACGTGGAAGCGGTGTACCACTTTATCTAAATGAACAAAGAACTGATTGATGAGGAAGTACATTTACATAACAAGCATTCAATCTATATCTTTCAGAAATGCTTTAGGATTACTTTATCTAAAAATCACAATAAGCATGACGCTCATACTTTTTTTTTCCGTTGCTTTAAAGTATGAGTTAAATTCTGCGTCATTTGTACACTAAATTAAAAACAAAATATTGACTTTCTCTCTCCAGAATTTCCACAGGTGCTTTCCCTACTTCCTCTTCATCACAAAGAACTACATGCATATTGGATTTTAAGCTTTAGACACTATAAATAAACACTGAATACCACTGCAAGATAAAGTACTGAATTTAACACACACAAAAACCTCTGCAGGACGACTGTTTTATGATAGGTTGTTAGCAGAGGTTGTATTTTATGGGAGTGTCTTTTCAGTTAGATTCAGAATGTATAAAAATATTTGGGGACCACTACTACTTTTAGTTTTAGATTTTTGTACATTTATGCAATTATGATATCCTGTGACAAAGTTGTAAAAAGAACCTACCACACAATAATCAAGTTGGAGCCACTGTGAGAGTTTGAAAGTCAAAGTTAATATTCCTATAATAATTTGAATTCATACCAACTTTAGTGGCAGTTTTAATTTGGGGGTTGAATCAGATTAGAAAGTCATGAATGAGCCACATGAAGAAGAGCCCTTGCAAGTCTAGTTGTTTAAAAGATACCTACTCCACTTGAAGCCAATGTTCATTGCAGATGAACAAAAAGAAATAAGCTGTAAGACAGACACTGTAAAAATGTCTTTAATATGTAGACAGAGATTTACTGTATCCTCCGCTGAGTCCTGTGAGCAGCTCACTCTATGGGATTCTCAGAAGCCAGGAATACCTCATTGAGAAGCAGCCTCATCTGTGCCTGCTGTGGACCAGGGTGACAGTAGCAGGATACCTGGAACACTAACTCAGGATGCAGCTAAGCCACGGTGATGCCTGTCTCAGTAAGGTGAAAAGGGTATTACGACTGAGAGGGGCATATTCTAGGTGAGTTACCAGATCAGTGGTAAAGCTCTCCCCATGGGATTCAGCTCATTCCAAGTATAGAACTAAAATCAATTTAATGCTAAAAGTGGCTATTTTCTCTACTGACTATAAAAGTGGCCTTAGGTGATGACCTAAGGTTCAGGTATAGACACTGTAGACCTCTCCACATGATAATTATGCAGTATTTATCCACAGAAACTCTTAATAAATCTGAATCTATCTGATAGAAAAAAAAAAGCTGAACAGTTTTGTGCAGTTTGTGTTGATCTGGCTATTCCTCATGTACTTTATTTCTTCATGACTGTGAAGAGTAGTTGCTCTAATTCTGGTAGTGGAGCTATCTTGATCTCACAAGGAAACATCTCACTTCATGCATCCCAAAGACACATCTGAAATATTTTTCCTCTAACTGAATCTTTCAATCACCTGCTGTCATGACTAGAACTCTCTTTTAATCATTTCCAGCTGATAGTACAGAAAATTATCATTAAAATATTACTGATAGTCATTGTTAACTGTAATATCAATACTGCTTTTCTAGTCCTAAGGGTCTTCTGTTTTTTAAGGTGCTCTGACCTTTATGTCATCAAAAGCATACTTCAGAGCTGAAGAACCAACAGCTACAATCACTCAGCACCTTATATTTATGTGTGTGCAAGCACATATGCCCCAAACCCATTATTAAACCATAATTTTTGGAGAAAAATCTATCTAGAGACTAATTCCTATAGAAGGCTTTTCATTATTCACTGTGATATGATTTTCTCATTGATCTAACTGTCTTTACTTTGTCCAAGAGGATTCAGTCAGATTACAACTCATATAATTTCAGTTAACAAGTACATATTTCTTCCTTGACTTCACAGTGCTGAGAATGAATTTTGCAATTAATTTAGCCCAAGGAAGAACTTAAGGAGAAAATGACCCCTCAGAGTTCTTCTAACTAGAAATTTTCTTCTCCACACTATGAATTTTAAAGCCGATTGAAACACATACACTTCAAAAGGTAATTATAGCATCATATGTTGATTCTATATAAATCCATTTTTCTATGCAAGAAACAGTAAAATATAGCAATAGCATGTATTTTCACAGGACAAAAGTCTACCTGCTGACTGAGTATAAGCTGTATTTTAAATAAATAAATAATTTAAAAAATCTCATATTTGATTATCATTTGTTAATAAATTGCTATTTTAAAGAGTTAGATGAATAATTTGACTGGTACCTTGAAGCCATTGACAGCAAGTGAATTCATAACATTTTACTGGGGTGTTTGTAATCATCTGTGGCACATACCATATACACCTGTAACACACTTGAAACATTTATTAATAATTAATGAACCCTAAATAAATTATGCATAAACTCACCTTTTATGTAACTTACAACCCTGAGGCTGATGGTAACCATGAAGGATCAGGTATGAATTCTGTGCCAGGTTTAGCTATTAATCCACATATTTTATTAAGAAAATGGCTATTTTAATTGCAAGTTAGGTAAAACATTTGTAAGGGGTTTTTTGGGTGTTTGTTTGTTTTTTATATCAGCAATGTCTCCTTCAGGATTTGAAGATAATGATGTTATTCTCAATTATAGCCAGCTGCTTTCCTGAGATTGCTGCTGTAGAAAATTTTCTTCTTTCTGCAGGTGAACATTTGGAAGCAAAAGTGGCAGTCTATAAACACCATACTGAGCTTAAGTAATTCTGAACATCAATGTTGAGATTTTTATAATTTATCCAGTGAAAGAATAGTAAAGCAAATTCTTACGACTGAAGATGCTTCATTAAAAGAGGATTGGTCAAGGTTCTTTAGGAAAGTTTTATGTTTCATGTTAAAAACTAAATAATGAGTTCATTAACTAGGTTATTTTCTCCATACAGTGACCTATATGATCCATCTTGAGGAGCTGACTTTCCAGCACACTCATTTTCCAGTGCTTAACTTCACATGCCCATCCAACAACACTCAGCACCTCATTCATTCTAAGAAATGAGACACCTTGGTGGTACCTATGTGTTTCATGTTAAACCAAGGATCAGGAACTTGACACTTTAGCAACAAAGGCAAATTTGAACTACTTTTTCCTGAGATTCTAGTGTACCTAAATTACATAAGGTTTCTCAGATGCACAGTCTAATACCAAGAAAGAATTATGGTATTCATCCAGAATCACCATCAAGGCTTTTACCAGGGTGATGGGAACCAGCTGTTCAGTTCCTGAAGTCTCTGGAGGCAAGTATACTTATTTATTTAAAAGGTGTTTTGATTGAGGAAGAGTCAGAAAGGCTGTTATAGCTGATCAAATAAAGCAAAAATGATTTGTTGAATAATTTATTTGACAAATATGGGCAAAATCTGGCAAATACAGTGTTCATCAAATAGTACTTGCACAACTGAATTGAAATAAAAAATAACTGTCTTATGCCAAAATATATGAAAGCCTGTTTCTGGGTCAGACTGGAAAGGGCTTCAGGAATTTCCTTGAACCAAAGGACAGGTTCACATAATGTAGGCATTTAAGTTTATTAGTGCTAACCTCAAATTCTCTCTGAAAACCCCTAGACAGAGGAAGTCCCTAAATATCCTAGCTTTCATCAGTTTATTTCCTAAGCAACTAATTTTCTTCCTCTACATTTCTCTGGAACTACTTCACTTCTATAGATCTAAACAGCTTTGTATACATTTCATTTCTAAGATCCACAGACAAGGTTCTCCATGCTTATTCATGTTGAGGAGCCTGATCTTATGTCATACTTAATGAATTCCTGTAGGGACGGAGTCCAAATATCTTGAGGGTTTCTTGAGGCTTTTATTCAAAACTCAGGGGAATGAAAGGTGACCTGTTTTATGCAATGGTTTAAGGATGTAGGAAAGAAAGCTTCAGTTCATTCTTTCTGGGGAATTAAAGCACTTAGACCCTAATTCCCAGGAAAGGGTCTTTTAGCTACTCTTGACTTGGCCAGATCAGCAATGAAATAAATGGCATTAAATCTGCACAATCCTTAAAATCACTCTTTAGTCCTAGTTTCCCTCCTTGTGAATAGTCTCAATAACTACAAATGTTCAGACATAGCCAGATTCTGCTGTCATTTGAGAAAGTGGTAGAAAACAGTGCGATATGACAGTGAAAGAAATCAAAGTAGTTAGCCACTTATGCTTACATTTCTCTGTCTCTCTTTCCTTTGGCACTGTTCTCCTCCCTCCCAGGTAACTCTGGGACTGGTTAAAGTTGTTTCTTTTCTGGAACAGGTAAAACCAGTCCAGCTTTTCACTGTGGTGAAATTACGTACTTTCTGTAGACAGTTCATCTTAAAAGTTGAAAGGTGTAGCTGAAATACCTGTGTTTGTCAGCACAATATTTGTTAGCACTAAATTGGATGAGGTATCTGATGAAGGGCATATTAACAGCCATGAGTTTTTTCATACAAAAGTCACTAAAGTGATAATACTGTTTTAACAGTCCATCACTTCAGATAGGAAGAGCTGTTGTCTCCTGGCTTGGCCATGAGGAGCACTGAATATTACCAGGAAAGAAGAACTAGGTTTCCTTTTATGGTTCATTTGGCTTTTTCTAGGCATCATTTTGTGAAACATAATCTTGTTTTGGGTTACTTTTGGTGATACATATGGGAGTGTCAGACAACACTGCACCTTGCTTTTTTTTGCTGACCCTTCAGTCTTACAGAAGTTAAAGGTTTTTGCGTAGCTGTGTAATTAAGGCCTGGAAAACAAAATGAGTCCATAAAACTGGACTGTCTGATGCATCAGTCTGATTTTGAAAGGGAGACTGATTGTTGTTTCAAGCAGTACGTCAACAGTTCAAGTTCTTCCTTTTCATATCAGTTGGTATGCAGGTGTTACAACTTCATAGGGCTGAGTTTCAAGACCCATGCATTATAAACTGCTGCATGTAATTTTTTTTTGTCTCTAGGTTTGCAACTAAAACCTAATTATTTAAAGGAATAAGTGACACAATAAGTTACATTTGGTGCAGAACTCTTACCATAAGCAGTGTAGGAAAGGGAGGCAGAATTGGAGCTACCTACCTTGAAGCAAACATCTGCACAGTCATCAGGAGGGAGAGCTTGCTGTACTAACAAACACATCTGGTAGCAGACTTCCTTACAAAGGAATATACATCAGGCAGTGACAGATCACTTGCTGAAAGTAACCTCCTGAGCAATGTTTGGCTCCTCAACATCTGTGTTTAGTTGAGGACTCCAGCTGAAGATAGTTACATTTGCAGTCACTAGAGGCTGAAAACTTGGATTAAATTATTAATAGCTTGCTTTTATTGCTCAGCTAGATGATTCATATCAATTGCACTAATGCAGATTTGCACACAGTCCACGTTTACATAATGATTTGATAAGGGTATGCTGAGTATTTACTTTAAGGGAGGCTTTCAGCAAGTCTAACTACATATTTTCTACTTTCTTTCCTCCTTCCTATTAGATTCTTCTCCCCACATTTCCACACACATGCCATATTTTTCAGTCCTACTTCCTCTCCTTGTAACTTTTTATGAAGGCACTTCTAAAACAGGCTCCTAGGAGTTCTGGTATCTGATGTGTTTCTATTAAGCACTCACTTCAGCACCTGATGTGACTTGGACCAAGGAGAGGAGAAAGAACAGAGTGAAAAGTATTGGCAGACATAGTCAATTATTCATTGTGAATAATTAATCCAATGAATTTGTTCAAATATATCATTTGCAATTTTTCATTATGCCACAAACTCCTTGTACGATGCATGAAATATTAAAACATGACAGGAAAGCTATAAAAAGTGAAATCATAGATAAACACTTAAAGAGACCATATAGTCAATCCAGAAAAAAAAAGAACAAAGAAAAGACATTTCTAAGGAAACATAAAAAGAAAAATCCTTGGCTTACCGTCCCTTTAGTCAAACAGAATTTTCTGCAGTGATCTCAAGACTGAGGGTAATTGTTTATATTATTTTGAGTGCTGGTAAAAACAGTAGTTTCTACTGGGTCCATTGAAAAGAATCATGTGCTCAGGTGGGTTTTTTTTCATCTTTTTTCATATTTGAAATTCTTTTCATTTAAAATCAGTTTTGCCTAATGAGGTAGCAATTGCATTTCAAATACTTGATCACACCCATTGGACTATATGTATCTCTTCCCCTGTCTTCCTGCATACTTTTCAGTGTGAAAACATTGTTTAAGTGTACCAAAACTTCAGCCCAGACTCAGGTTCTCCTGTGATTTTTCCATGTCCAGAAAAGAATATGCCCAGCTAGGCTTTATCTTTCTCTGCTTGGTAGATTGCAGGTAGTGGGAAACCAGTCAAATGTTATAAGGACTATTGCAGCATCAGTGTGTTGCTGATCCTGAAATAATATCACAGAATCACAGAATGTCAGAGATTGGAAGGGACGTCAAGAAATCATCAAGTCAAATTCCTCAGCCCTGAGAAAATCCTGTGCTTGTGCTTGCTGCAGTAATATGGCTATATGATTTTTGGATTGATGTCACACTGCCCAAGTCCTGCTGGCTCAGAGCCTCCATAAAATGAGATTCTGTCTATAGTATCCTATGCAGACATGCCCTTTGACTGACTTTTTCCATAGATTAACTTCTGTGCAATTTATTCTGTCATAGGCTTCAGTGGGCTGGAGCTTTGCCTTTTATTCCATTTGATTGTGGTGCCAGACATTATGACATGCCAGAGACTTGTCTACTCCTTTTTTATCACTTTTAATTCCAATCAAAGTATTATAAAAGAAATGTTACAGTACATTTTAGCCATAGCACAAAATGCTCAAACTAACAACATCAACCTGAATGGTAAAAACTAATCTGTAATAGGTAAGAGATTTTACTTGTGTTAATACATTAATTCATCTATTTCAAGTAATTTTATATTTTGAGACATATAAGTTACCTGATAACATAACATCTCATGGAAATAAGAGATAAATGTGAAGTCACTGAATTTATAATTCATTTCAACATAATGCATGAGCAGGTATCTGCCAAATCAAACAACCTAATAAAAAAAGTATCCTTTGTTTACTTGGACATTCCTTTTTCCCATCCTGACAGAGAAGTAAGGTTCAAAAGTCACATTTCCAACAAGGAATTCAATACCTTTATACATTGCAATGAAGAAGGGGGTGATGTATTAAATTCTAGACTCTGTTTTTCCTCTGTGTGTAATTTTGAATCTCTCTGGTTGTTGCAAAATTTGCCTACTAGGATGTGCTGTGTGCCCTGTGGTTCCTTTCTATGGAGAACAAGAAAATTATATGGGAAATACTTTAGTTCAGGGTCTTCCCCTGATGTTGAACTAAAATGCTATTTACTGTTGCAACATGAATATCACCTTTCATTTCCTTCCTACTATGTATGAGACACTGATTCTACGACTTTATTTTTAAAGTCTGAACAGGGACACTTACATTGGAGTTTCCATATTAGACGTTGAAACAGTAACAGATTTTTTATTAGAGTTACATCTGGAGTCTTTGTTTCCAGAAAATTGATGATTTATTGTTATGTCAGCACAGTGGTTATGACTAAAGACTATTAGTTTGGGAGACACTCTTAGCAATATATTAAGTAGATATAACTGGAGACGACATTAAAGATGAGTAATTGATGAGTTCTTGAAAAATGTACTAAAATATTTACAACTCACACATTATATTCAGAGTTTTTTAAAACAGCTCACTTTCTATACGAGACCCTTATTAAAGTGTTCATCTATTTCAAAATGCTTAGTATCCCATTGTCGGCAAAAAGAGTACTTCTGCAATTTTCACACTTCATTGAGATGAAATTTGAACACTTACGAAAATGTAACTACTATTCAGGCGCTTAAACAGGTTCTCATAGGGGACAATCATTTTGGAAAAATTAACTGTTAGTGCCCCAGTGATAGATTATCCAACAAGCTTTTCCCTGTAATTTTGAAATGCTCTAATAAGTTTTGTCCAAAATGCATAACAGACATTTTTAGAGCTCATTTACTAGCTGCATTATGTACTAAAATGCCTGAAAATATGCTTGGAAGTACTTTTTTTCTGCAGGCAAAGTGATATCAGGAGGCTTTCTTGATTTGTCCTCTGTGAGTTTGGTGGTACAAAAATGGTTGGTCAGTACAGGGAGCATATGTGAGTATATAAAGATCTTTGCAAAATATTCCTTTTTGACAAAGAGAAATACTGTTAAAGTGAAGGGATGCTGCAAAAAGGAGATGCATAAAGAAAAGGAATCTTCTTGCAAAATTTTAGCACCCCAATGGACATGGGAGTACTTATTGAAGTAAGCAGGTTCATTCAAGACAATTTGACAGATTGACCATGGGCATACTAATGCAATTAATTTCTTCACTAGTAAAGCCCTTGCCTGCTCTCCTTGACACCAGCAGAGTTGCACAGAATGACTTTCTGACACACAAAGAACCACTTGTGTTGCTATGGGTGCTAATGGGCCAAAAATCATTAACTTATGCTTGTTTTTAAATTACCTCTCAAAAAAACATCAAAACCCAACTGAATATATCAGCCCACATCATCCAGGTCACTATGGAACTACGTGGAATTATTTCTGGTAAACTAGAATGATTTCTTAAAATGGCTTTGCCAAGGAAGGAAGCACTTTCCATAAATAATTTCTAAGGGTGAAATTACATGAAACAGACAAGTCAATCACTAATGAAAGAAAAGGTCCTGCACTTCATCTCTTTTCACCTGGTTTTCTGACTCATATTTTTTCATTTAGCTGATTCACCTCAATAGTATATCAGCTATATTCTTTCTCTAGGCAGTAAGGAGAGGGGTTTTTTAGTTATTACTGTACTAATCCACTGTCCATTGAGCTCCAGACGCTATATAAAGTAAGATTAAAGGGTGGACCACAGAAAGCAGAGGTGAAGATACCTGCCCTACAATTCATGCAAGTGCATCCTAAGTATCTCCGTGGACATCACAGGCACATGTTTCCAGAACAGCATGGATCTTTGAACACACTTCCCTGAAGTAGCAATTATAAACATCTCCCTGCCCCAGTGCATCCCCTAGAACATCTGAATGTCAGCAATGTTGTCCTTCTATATTCTCCCTTTTAGTGAGAGAAAAGATCTGATCCCCTCATTATGCCATTTGCTTTGATCAAAGAGATGAAAATACATCATTCATTATGTGATCTCAGCCTGCGTTAATTGCAGGCAAGTTACTGACTCCTCCTTAAGGATATACCACTTAAAAAATTAGTCATGCCAGAGAAGGGAAAAGGATTGTTCTTTGGTTGGAGATTACTAATGTGCCAGACAAGTGTGTTTCTCAAATGAGAAAATGGTAAGGTGGAGAGGAATTAAGAGCTCCGCCACTTATTTTCAAAAGTTTTTCACACTTTTTCTCTGACATTACTCTAAATACGCTTTTGAAATCAATTTGTGTATAATTATGTAGCTGTTTTTCATAGGTTGATAGAACCATGTAAAATTTTATCTGATTCTAGTGTGAAAATCATGATTAACTTTAATTGGCAGTGGAAACTGATCATACATTTTGTTTCAAAGTTGACTCATCAAACTGTTTTTAGAAAAAACAGGATTTATAGACCTTTGAGTTTGAATCTTTGTTTACCAGTGATAGGAAACAGGAATCTGACACAGTCTTATCCTTACCTGGGGTGAAAGGTTAAAACTGGCAATGACCTATGGATGGCTACAGCCATTTCAAGATGATTGGAGAGATGAAGGAAAATAAGCTCCAAGGGTGTGGTTTAATCATTGGAATTACTAGTTATAGAACTGGACTGCTGCCACAAATAATGTTTCTCCTCCCTTCTTGGGCTCTTGCACTTGTACAGCTACCAAGTCAGATCAACTCTCTGACTCAGGTGAAAAACAAGGTTTTGTTGATCTGCAGTTAAATCTCTGCCACTTGACTCACTAAGAAGCCACACAAACCCAGTGCTGATCCAAGTAATTATTTTGAAAACTACCCTAGGGGAATATGATGGAGTTTCAGAAAGTCATGATACTACTGTCCGCTGCAAATAAGCAATGTGGTTCCTCCTCTCAGGAAAGCACTGTTTTCTTACTCTGAGGTTTTATAGTCTCATCTAACTCACTGTGGCAATTTTAATTTCTTTACACCATTTTGAAAAATCTATATTGTGATTTGTTTTCATGAAAAGTTCATAAATTTGTGAATTCTTATATATGATTTTTAAGAATTCTGTTAAGTGTTCCCACCTGTAGTGCATATTTCAGCAATTCTGGATATACCAGAAACCACTCAAGTAGCAACCTAAGATCTTTATTTAGGACTTTCTTTATAGAAAACAGGTTTCAGTGATGTACTGTGCATCTGTCTCAGATGGTGAGTGTTGCTCACTGTAGTGGGTCATGCAGAAATTTCCCCAGTCTAGAGGATTTGTGTGCTGGAGAAAGACACCATCCATATCCCTATTGCTTCACAGAGATAGGACAATACTTCTAAAAAGCTTTGAAACTTCACAATGTAAGGATGCCCATGAAATACAACAACATGGAAATTCATTAATGGTCACTCTAAAAAAAAAAAACCAAACCAACCCATAGTTACATTTTAATTAGCAATTTTGCGGAGTCTTATGGAAGCTTTAATTAATTATGGATACCAATAGGTTCAGTGAGCTATTATGGATGTCAGTGTCTAGCCCAGTCTTAAATCTTGAAGCACTGAGACAAGTACAGGTACTTCAAGTCTTACTGTGTCTGTATAGCTGCAGTCACATCTTGGCCCTAGTATACAGCTGAAAATCACACTCTTTTAGAGACTTGAAGGCAATTCCTCAGCCACTAGGTCCCTAGACCTTTCTACTGCTATTTTGCTTTCCCCTCTAGGTCCGAAAAAGTCCATTTCCTCCCAGTTCAACTTATTTGCAATTTATAAAGACTGCAGGGACTTTATTTTTTAATGTGAGAATGAACTTACAAAGTAGATTTTGTTTGTCACTTTAGAAACAAACATTTCTTTGACAGAAGTAGTAAAACAGCTGTTATTTCATAGTTGATTAGGTGTGAAATATCAAAACAGAAGAACAAGAAGCTCTAGTACAACTGAAGAATATACTGTCTCATTCCATTCATTAGCACAGGGTGATGCCAAAAATCTGGCATCTCAAGGCAGTATTATCCTCCACAGAGCATAGCTGAAGAACAACAGTATGCAAATAATAATGGAAAAATAAGTTGATTTTAATTAGCTCAACATGAGCTGCAAATATCATTAATGAACTATGTTTAATTTATTAATTCATACTTCTGGCATGACAGGAATTTATTTCAAACTCATAACTGAATTCCCTATTACCTACTAGAAGGCCAGAAAGGAGAAGTTTGTCTCTGCTTCCAGTGCAGCCATTTCATGATGAGATTGTTTGTTGATCTGAGTTCTTCTGTCCTTAAGTCACACCTTCCATCCCAACTCAGTAGAGGCCTGATCTGAGGTCCTGCCTTGTCTCACAATGAAACCATAATCACAGAAAATATTTAGATATTTCTTAGGACTTGGGACAGAGCTTAATTTTCTAAATAATGTGCTTTCAGCTTTGAATGTTCAAGATAGCTTAAAAGTAGTGAACATTACATCAGTACATATAAGCAACTGGGTAGTCAGCAAGTCATATTAAAATCTGAAATGCCTAATTATTATGATAATAAATTTTAATGGATCGGGCAGGTAATTCACAGCCCCCTACTTTTTGTTGGTTTGTTTGTTTTCTATCTGCTTGTGCCCTGAGACTGAACCAAAAAAAAAGATTTGAGAAAATCTATAGTCAAGAAGCTGGGTTTACCCTTTTCTGACAGTATCTGAAAAGGTCACAAGACTTGTTAAGTAAAGCAACTGCTACCAACCAGTGCCTAAAGGCTGAATATTATTTTCAAGGTATCTAGAGCCTTTAAGCACCTTAGATTTATCAGTATGTTCAAGGACTCTCCAGAGTCTTTCAAGTCCTCAGTTGTTAAGCACTGCTGACTTGTGAGACCCAACACTTAAGTAGTTCTGCATGTCATGCGTGCAGCTCTTTCTGAACAGCAACACTGAAAATAATGGGAAATTCACCAATATTATTGTGTGCTTATATTTATTAAAACACACTGGTGGATTTTACTTTTACTACAGTATAATTTCTCTTCAGAGGTTTATTGTTAAATACTACAGGCAAAGCAGACTTACAATAATAGGAAAATAACACCATTTTCTGCTAGGCTAAAATTGGGAACTGGATAAAGAAATAATTCATGTGAAATGTATATGGCAATTTTTTTGCATCTTCTGGCAAAACACAAAACTAACATGTTTATAGAAAATAATTTATTTGACCTGAACCTAACAACAAAATCACATTTTGACATACCATTAAATAAGATAATTTATTTGAATAGCAAGAGAGAATAAAAATTATAAATTTCAAAATTAATTGCTCAGTTTAAAAATGTGGAAACATATGTCATCATTTTCTTAAGTTAATATATGGAGCCTTCCACAAAGATTGAACTATAGATTAAAAAGATTAAGATGATGGAGAACTCTACAGGCTCCTCATCAGAGAAAAAGGGGATTTCCTACAGCTTCCTATCAGAATGGTCCTGATCTTGAGAAGTTTGGTTGATAGGCAAAACTTCAACCCCCTCATGATTCTGAAAGATATGAGGAAGATAGATAGGACTATTTACCAGCTATCAAAGGTCCTTTCTGTCAGTCATTCCGACTTTACAGGAATCTGCTAATTGTTATTACAGTATTTTACCTTTCTCTTTCATGTGTTTGTAGGTGATAAGCAAAGGAGGCAAAAGGGAGAGATAGATAGATAGATAGATAGATAGATAGATAGATAGATAGATAGATAGATAGATAGAAGATTCATTAATTCTTATTCCATTTAGGTCTTTGCTCACTACAAAAAAAATCCACTGCCAAGTATAATCTCTACCGAGAGAAATAACTGTTTTCTAACATAGAAGAGTTCCCAAGGCACAGTGGTAAGTGAAGCAGCCTAAGCTCTGCTCCATTATCTTAAGAACTGCCTCTGTAGCCTTGGGCATGCTGGCAATCACTAAATGAAATCAACTATAAAATCTATAGTTAACAAACTGTATATTTGATTAAGGAGCCCCCTGAATATAGTAGAATGAGAATCAAATGAAATCTATACCAAGAGGACTGTAACCAAAAAGAAACAAACATTCATTATGCTTATTAATGTAGAAACACAGGATGATGGCAACTTGATGTGAGCAAGAACTTTGAAAACAGTTGCAAAACAAATAACTGCCATAATTATCAAGTCACCTATCTGGAATTCCTGAAAACAATTAGCAGATTCCATACCCACAAAAGGCAATTTAGCACTTAACATATAGGATCAGTTTATGCGACTGCTTACATCATGATACTTTTGCTTCACTCTACAGTTAAACTTGTCACAAACATTCTTTACTTTCTCACTATACACCCTGAATTGAACTAAGGTAGCATTTCAGTTATTACTAAGGATGAGTAATAAGCTATAGCTTATTTTCCCAGATGATTTACCTCTTTTATGTGGTGATGAAGAACAACTTTAATTTTGTCACGGTCATTACAAAGACTTTAACAACAATAACAAAAACACAGAAAGAAACTTGACTGTTTAACTAATCTGATCTTTTAAGATGCCTGTGTTGGCACATTTGACTCCAACATGTAATCCTGAAATAAAAACAAAGCTGTATTATATAGACTTTGAATATCTCAATCTGTCTAATGAATATTGATCTCTGAGACTATTTTTTTATTCCCAAATTATATCCTAAAACTAAACATAATAAATTCTTTTTAAGAGCAACAAATTTATTTAAAATATACTTTAAATGCTAGTGAAAGGGTGCGAGGGAATGATCTAAAAAGCTGAGTTACAGGAAGTTCATATTATTAGGAAAAAGATCTTCACTGAGAGGGTTGTCAATCAATGGTACAACCCCTCTAGTAGAAAGGTCATGGCCCAAAGCCCATCAGTGTTCAAGACACACATGTACAATGCCCTTAGGTATATAGTTAAACATCTAGGTTGCCCTGTGTAGAATCAGGAATAGAACCTGACAACGGTCTTGGCTTTCTTTCAAATCAGGACATTCTATGATTCTGTTATTCGAATGGGAGCCTGAACATTTCAGGAATTTACTCTCAGTAGTTTTTAATTCTTGGCTTTTTCTTCTCAAATTTTGTTTTCTGAGATGCTTTTGATGTGAGAAATCCATACGTTCTCCAACCTGCACATTTTAAAGCAGAGGAGTCGTGATACACATTAAGTGTAATACTGTAGCTTTCCAGAATTTTACTTGTAGTTTTTACTTTAGCTCAGGCCCATTTTTCATTGCTATAAAGCCTTCTTGTCCTGGTGTGATTTCTCTCATCAGTGGAAAGCACTGAAGAAAGTATGCTGATTTAGCTGTGTGATCTGAACAGTTACATATTAAAATATTTTCAACACAATGTTTCAGGAAAGGATGGCACAGTGACTCTACTGCTAGCCTGAACCACAAAAGATTTGGATGTTCTTTGAGAAATCAGTGATATCCTCTGTAATTTTAGGAAAATCGTTTAGGGATAAGGGCAAACAAAGTCCTTAAGGCACACCTGTAGTGTGCATTGCTGGGCAGTGAACAATGAATCATAGAATCATAGAATAGTTTGGGTTAGAAGGTAACCTTAAAGATCATCGAGTTCCAACCCCCCTGCCATAGGTAGGGACACCTCCCACTACATCAGGCTGCTCAGTGGCTTGTCCAGCCTAGTCTTGAACACCTCCAGAGAGGGGGCATCCACAACCTCTCTGGGCAACCCGTTCCAGTGCCTCACCACCCTCACTGTAAAGAATTTCTTTCTTATGTCAAGTCTAAATCTACCCCCCTCCAATTTACATCCATTGTTTCTAGTCCTCCCATCCGATATCATATTAAAAATTCCTTCCCCTGCCTTTCTGTAGGACCCCCTCAGGTACTGATAAGTTACTATGAGGTCCCCTCTGAGCCTTCTCTTCTCCAGGCTGAACAACCCCAACTCCTTCAGCCTGTCTTCATAGGGCAGTTGCTCCAGCCCTTTGACCATCTTCGTGGCCCTTCTCTGGACCCGCTCCAATAGCTTGATGTCCTTCCTTTGTTGAGGGCAAAAGAGAGACATTAACAAATTTAATTCAACTTTAGACATTTAAATATGACTAAGATATGATGCCAGACACCTTAAGCTTCCTATATAATTATAGCAAAAAGACAGGCTCCTCCAGGGGATTATTCAGAACAGGAATTTAACTTTGAGAGACAAGTAAATTATATGCCTGAAGTTGGGAGGATTGAATAAACATGAGTAACCATGAATAGCGGATGAAATTGCTTAGCTTTAAGAGTTCTTAGTCAAGACTTTGGCAAAAGTTCAATGTGATTCCAAGACCTCCTCCAGCCCCTTAAATAAACAGCATTCAATTCATTCATAGATGATATAAAAACTTCAGAGTCCAAAACCTAGTTTCTTTCAGGTATATAAGCATCTCATCCATGTTCTGAACCTCTTTTTCACAATATAGCGAAGTTCTGAACAATCTTTGACACTGTATCTGGTCTGAATTAATGGCTTCCCACTATCAAAGATGCACAAATATGCTATGACTTTGAGCTCTGAAACATCACCTATAATGAAGACAGGGTTAACACTGTTCTTCACAGAATATTTGAGACTGGAGGGACCTTTTCTCTTGCATAGGAACAGTCTCTTACTCAAGACATCTATGAGCTCTTAGGTCAGTTATTTTATTCCCCACTTTTCTGTTAATAATTACAGCAGAATGAATACTGTTCTTCAAAAAGTAAGTGCTTGAGTGAGTAAGCACATCAGTACCAAAGGTTTTAACATTATGAATATCAAATCACAGTGGATTTCATGTATGAATACCTCTAAAGACCATCAGCCAAAATCATGAATTTTATAGAATGTAGAATCATAGAATGTGTTGAGTTGGAAGGAACCTTCAAAGGTCATCTTGTCCAAGCTTCTGTGGTGAGCAGACATCTTGCACAGGATCAGGTTGATCAAAGTCTCATCAAGCTTGACTTTGAATGTCTCCAAGGATGGGGCCCTCTCCACATCTCTGAGCAACCAATGTATGTATAACTATTAGAAGGAAAGGAGGAAATAGCTAAGGATGTGCAGCAACAAGCTTGATAGGAACAAAGCAGGAAGATCCTTTAAGATGATATAATTTTTTTTCTCAGGGAAGATCTATTTCTTCCTTCATGAAGAAAGAAAATAGAAGGAAAGAACTGTTTACCTCCAGGGATATATATCCAGAGAGAGCCACTGATGACATTAATGGATGCAATCAAAATAAAGTTCTAGGGTATAGAGACCGACACTTCCACAATAAGTAACATAAAAATTTCACTAGATCACACTATGAATATGGTCTGGATTTGTACCCAAGAGATCAGATTATAATTCTGTGAAAATGGAAAAGGCTGGACAGGGCACTGGGCAGCCTGGTCTAGTGGGAGGTGTCCCTGCCTATGGCAGGGGGGTTGGAACTCAATGATCTTTAAGGTCCCTTCCAACCCAAACTATTCTATGATTCTATGATTCTATACTCTACAGAGTCTCTGCTTTTATGCCAGCTCAAGAAGGACAATGTTACATCAGTGTGACAGTATCACTGGCATTCTGATCTGGCCCAAAACCTGCATATACAAAAAAGTTATATGACTTTTCTGAGCAAGCTGAGAGCAAAAAAGTGAGTCTGCACTGAAATACTGTTATGCATTACAAATCAAAAGAATTTGATATCTATGAGCCTCATCACCAATTAACAGTTGCTAAAGGCAGAGTTCTGCTAAGTGAAGAAGGAGGTTGTCAAGATCTCAGAAAATTTAAAATTAATCATGAGAGTAACTCACTTATAGATCTGTGCTCTTGGATTTAGTTTTGGGAGATGATTCCTCTTAGGGATTATTGATTAATGAGGTTTAGCAGTTGCAGACAGATATGGTGAAGTTTTTTTAAAATTATATTTTATTTCAGTACTTACAGTAGTGAAGGATGTTTCTTTTTGAAATCAAAACAAAAAAAATTGAAAACATTTTACATTCTGTGTTCCTTATATTCAATCCCACATTCTTGCTTTGTTCTCTATCTCCTCTATCCTTGTTTTGGCCAGTAACTTTGAACTCCCTCCTGCAATTATGGTAAAGACTCATTTTTAGTACAAGTAAAAGCACTCTGCTACGAAGTTCTGTCTACACAGAGGTGATCGAAGCTAGGTTTCCTTGACAGTGAAATTGTTCCCATCATTATGTTAGTGTAGCAGAGAAGAGAGACATGGCAGGAAGCAGAACTGATGTCTTGCTTGAATTCATTATAACCAGTTCAAATCACATGTTACTTATAGCACAGTTACTAGTCGGGAAGTCCTCTATTGTTTCAGGTCTTACCATATCTGATTTCCAATCTGCAAGATAAAAATAACAGTTTCTTCAAGCAGTTGCCTTAAAAATATTTTTCCTCACAGATGTATCAGATGGACATCATCTGGGAATTTTGAGAATCTTCTGTGATATGGCATGAGGTACAATTATGATCCCTCAAGAGACAGTTAAGAAATCTAAAATTCTTTTTAATATTACTTCTTCACATTCCTCTCTCATTTATGTGTATACACAGTAAATATTTGTATACATGTAAAGTCACATTTTTTCTCTCTGTGATGAGGCATAATTTCCTTAGCTGTTTTTTTTTTATCTTTTTATCTTCCATTCCCATGTTATCCCATCCCATTATATTATATATATCTCTGAAACAGCTCAACAGACAGTTGTTTGTGAGTTTCACTAGCAAGCCATTCATTCCCTTTCCAGATCATTAACAAAGATGTTAACTACTACAGGGTTTGCAAACTGTTTTTATTTTGGGTATTTCCCCACAGCAGGAGGTGCAGTGATTTTGAAGAGCTGAATACGCTTTCTCTCACTTAGCCAATGGGTGTCTTGTCTACAGCATAAAGTTGTCTTTGTGAGATGAACTCACTGTGTGAAAGTAAAAACAGTTCTTTTATCTAACTGGAAGATGAAGTCAGACAAATATGATCTGAAATCAAAGCATGTGTGTGAACAGTGATGGTGATCAATTACTGCAGCAGCATACCAAGGATGCATAGTCCGCATCCCAGTAGGTCAGTATCTAATGGCAGTGGATGCTTGTCTACAAAATCTGCAGGATCCAGAAGTGAATGAGTGACACCAAAGACAGATACATTCAGGTTAAAACGAGATGCCTTGATGGCTTCTCCTGATATGAATAAAAGCAAGAGAGTCTGCAAGAAGAACTTAAAGTTCTGCTTTAAGAATTCTGACTGAATGATCTCTGAGTAATTTGAAATAGTCATTTATAAACGTTACAATAGTTAGATTTCCAGAAGAGTGTCAGTCTACTTCTGCAAAGACAAGAACACCTATTCTTCTGCAAAAGAAGACAGTCCACTTTTAAATGTGCTCTTCCCTCCTTGCTATGTCATGCTATACCCAACAGTGCCTCTCTTTTTCATAAAGATGTCTAGACATCTGCTAATGCTCATTGCTTTGATGACAACTTGTTCCATATGTGTCCTGTCTCAAAGAAATTACACTGCCTGAAAATCTGGCATTTGTTCAGGTTTCTATCTTTCAGATTCTGTGTGCTCTTATTTTGAACCTAAATACCCCACTCCTTGCTTCTGACCCATGAACTGTTTGAAAATTAAAAGACTAGTTGTGCATATAGCTGCTCATTTTAATGTTTTGATTCCATTTTCTCCTATGCCTCTCTCACACCTGCTTCAGCTAAAGGACATCACAGAGGTATATTTATGACAGCCCTTCTGTCTACACTGCATTTCTCTCTTACCCTCCTAACTTTCTTGCCTTCTTCCCTGCTTTTCCAGCTCTTTCTCCAAGACCAAAAGTCTTCCCATAATTTTTATATTTTCTCCCTCTTTTGAAATAGGAGAAAAAGCTGGCAAGGTGGGTGTTACAGAGCAAGGAACCTGTGAGGCTGCAAATCCTCCTCTCACCTCCTGAACAGCATATGCAGATTGATTGTGAGGAAAGGACCTGATCCTCCTGCCATTTGCACTTGTTTTGCTCCAGTGCCCTGGTGTCTCTTCGAGAGCAGCTGGGGTCAAGAGAGGTAAGATGTAGCCCTCAGTTTGCTGGGATACACTAGGGCATTATGAAAACAGCAGTGTGCTTCCAGGTTACACTTCTTCCCTCATCTGCAATCTTCTCCTTTGTCTGTATTTTCAAATGTGGCAGACCAGGAGTTACTAGACTTCCTTTCACTCCCTCTCAGCAAGCCAAACAAACTTACCTACTGAGTTTATTTATAAATCAAGCATTTTGTAGAGGGATCTGTACACAGTGACAGAAGAGATGTGAAGTGAGCAACAGTTCCAAAACAGCTTCCGTGGAAGCATGTCTGGTGCCCTGGAGGGGCTAATGTGACTTCAGCTCTCTCAGTTATGTTTTCCTTAATATTGCCAAGTGTTAAAAAAAAGTGTTTAAAAAAAAAAAAGAGGTAATTCTTTGACCTGGTTGTAGATTGGCATTAGAATTGCATTTGCTAAGTAATTTTGAATTTAAAAGAGAAAAGAAAAAGATCAAGAGGGAGAAATCCTCTTGTGTTTTAAAATCACACTGTAATTTTAGACATTATGTATCATGCCCTGAAAATGTCTTGAAAAGAAAAAAAAAGATGAAAAGATAGCCACAACCCCTATGCCAATTAATACTTTTCACTAGATATTAATATGCAAACATTAGCCTCTTTTAATTGACCTTTAGACACATGATTAGACAGAGAGTGAGCTCTGCTGACCAGGCATATATAATTAGCAAATAGTAAGGTGAGGTAGAACTAGTTTAATCTCATTTCATCCCTGAGAGTTTATCATCATTTGGCCTAGTTCCCTTTATCCATCCAGAGATAACAACAGCTTTATTTGGCAGTGAATTAAAGAACCAAGTAGCTTTGCATTGTAATATAGGTCAAACAAAACCAGCACATTTGGAGTTCAGCTGCTCAACTCACAAGAAGACTGAAGAGGGGTGGTAGTAGGGGTGAAGCAGTTGCAAAGGAATCCAGAATATTCTTAGTCTGTAAAAAGTGCAAAAGATTTCAAAGATTTTAATTGGAGCCAGTCAGGTAATTTTGTAGTACTTTATTGTGCCATCCAGATGGAGATCAGAGTTTAAATTCCAAACCAGCCAGTAAGGACTTGGAGCAATGTGAAATGAAGACAGGGTATTTGGCTGCTGTCTGAGAGGTTTCCCCTCATGATAATTTTAAGCAATGTTTTCCATTTGACTCAAGAGCAAAAAAATGTATAAGGGGGAAAGTAAACCCTGTTTCATTTGCTGTCTCCACATGAGTAGTAGCACTGGTAACACTTGTGAAAAAAAGAGAAATAGATTATATCAGAGTCCTTATCCCCCTCCTCATATGATCTTTTTAATAGAAACAGGCTGAAAAAGCATTTTAAGCATTAGGTTATTAGATAGCTACAGATTTGCCACCCAATTTATTCGGTAAACTGCCATGAACTGATTGAATAACTTCCGTGATTTTCAAGATGTGCAAAGTCATCTCTCCCTGCAGGCTGCAACTCTACTAAGTCATTTGACATTGCACTAGGTTAATTCAGGACATGCTTCATCACATGAAGCTAAAAATATCCCAATGCCTCAAAAAGCACTTAGCCGGTTATATTAGAATTCTGAGCTATATAATTTCTTTAAAAGTAGGTGGGTGCAGGTATTACTCTTGTGTCGCAGATAACATACAGTGCTACAACTCCCACTAGTACAGGCTCTTGCAGCCCTCATTTCACTAGTGGTTGTCTGTACTCAGCAATCTGCCCCTGACAAGTATGCTGTAAGTGACATTTGGGCTTTCTCAATACAACATGCTGCTTACATGCTGATCTGAAGAAGTGCGTTAGAAAAACAGGGAAGATGGGACTATAGGCAAGATTTTTATTTGATTGTTAGCAGAAATAAAAATAAATTTATTTCTCAGATGGAGAGGGAGGGAAAGGAAATAATAGTGTACTATCTTTCATGTATTGCTGGAACAGTCTAATTAGTGTGACTTATACCAATAATGATTAAAGAGAACTGTCTCTTACCTAATGAGAAAGTACTCTTTGCCTCTCCTTTCCTCAATCTTCAACCTGATAGGTAAGGAGCCAATATCTGACTCAGAGCTTTGCTAGGGAGATTTCATCTTGGACGTATAGCTCTTTGGAGATTAGTCCTTTATTATTGCACAGTCAGAAAACTGCCTTATAGCCTTGGCGAGAGGGGATGCACTGAACCCCTCACAGTCTCAAATGCCACCTAGCACTCTGTACTTTGTATAGATGGATACAAAGCATAAATATAGGTTTTAAATTATGAGCACAAGCCGTAATGGTAATTCATGTGTGAAATCACTGACTTTCCACATCCACATCCACTAAAAGTGCAATCAGCTTCCTAAGTTACACTTGGTCAGCTAAACACTCATACCTGTGCTATGGCTGTACAGTCACAATTGATTATACAGGTGGAAATTAGTGGGGCTTCACCTCCGACTCTGTTGAAGAAGCTGTGTGTTGGAGTAGACAATGTCCTGGAGATATATCTTGCATTGTAACGTGACAATGCATTGTTGCCCGGAAACCTCTTTAGACCAATCTAGCCGAAAAAAAGAGAAGAGTACTTAAAGCTGCCTTCCTACATCTGTGCACACTTTTAATAGAGAGCTGATCTGAGGAAAGCTGATAGGAACAACAGAACTGGGGAGCAAAGCAGTGTGTACAACAAGTTTAGAGCATGTTAGCCTCTGGGAACATATTAATCATTATACCCCTATATTTCAGAATTAAACTCTTCAATCAGAGTAAGCAGATAGATCTACGCAGATAGCTTTGATACAAACACATGGGGTTTATGAAGCTTCTTACATTGTCCTGTACAAATATGGTATAAATATCACTCAGCAAACAGAACTTCTTTAGAAAGACAACACATGCATAAGGTTGTAATATATCCTAGAGTTTTTCTCCAACAAAGAAAAGAAAATTTGATGCCTCCAAATGCATCTCTCATTTTGGGGTTAAAATAATTTCGATAAATTTTTATTCCTCCTTTTTACTATATAACACTCAGGTAAACTAGTAACATTTCAGTGAATAGTTTCAGGAAAACAATATTAGGATTTTACATTTTAATCATAGAACAAGGCATATTTCATGTTATCAGAACTGTGTTATTTTAGGGATGAGGTCTTGCAGGCTTAGAGACACATAAATACTTTAGATCAATTGAGATACCTTAGAGTTTCTGCTCCTGTTATTCCTATTAGAAATAGTTCACAAAGCTTATTCTTGAAGTTCATAGATTACATAGTTTTAAAATGCACAAGATTTGCAGATTACTTGAGTAGGAAAAGCTGACTACTTCTATTTAGCCTGATCCTGTGAAGCACTGCGGTGTCCAATGTCTAACTCCTTGATCAGTCTCTTGCTCCTAAAATTGAAGTTCCAAACTGGCTCCAAAATGGAGCTGGGTCTCAGTAGGGTGATTTAGGCTCTGATGCACTGTACACCGACACTTCACAGATGGCCACTATTTATGTATTTTGGTTGCAGGATGAATAAAAGTCATTATAGGATTTCATAGTGGCTTTAATGTTCATGCTACTCATATACATACTAAAAAAATATAAAGGAAAAGTAAAGAAAAAAAGGTTAAAGAATAATGGAAGGCATAAAAAAACCAGCCAACTTTGTAGAAAAGAAAGTAATCGTTAACCTGACTGGTCAGTGTTACTCATTTTCTCCAGGTAATCCCCTATAATTTGCCTCTTTATTATAAAGTTCACTGGTTCCAACAACAAGTCTTGGTGCCAGTACTACATTCTGAAATATGTCACATCACTGGAAGATGCACAGCATAGATAATTAGTAAGTAACCTTTCAAGTTATCTCTAAAACTGTTCTAATTTATTTTAAAAGAATTATCTATAAGTCATCCATACATCAAAACCAATCATCTAAAGTAAATTCCACTTCACCTTTAAGTATCAACAGCTTTAAGCCTATTTACAGCTTGAATTTACTTATATTTAGAGAAAAAAATATAGTTTAACAAATACTATCTGAAGTTACAAATCACATAGTAAGATGTTTACCTTCTAAATGTCCCATTAAAGGAAGTTTCTCCAGCAGGGCAGAGGATAGTAGAGTGGATGAACAGAATTTCTTAAGAATCCTTACGAACCAGGACAGAAAAAGAGGTGGAGCATATTCATTCTCATTTTTAAAGCATGCATTTCTGTAAATGTTTTTTTGCTTTCCATTTAACTAAAACTTTTGACATGACTAGATGCCCAGAAGAATTATTTATTTGAATTGCACTGTACATGTGCTCTACAATATTTAAGACCCATGACACACTTCAGTCAGGGCTTCTATATTATATATTTTCTGCTTCATCAAATTGTACAGGAAGTACAATAGTGAATGTAATAACCTAATAGATTCTGTTAAAAAATTTAAAAAAAAAGTCATTGCATTAGGCTGTTTCTCCTTTCTTTTTTTCTCATACATGTTGAAACAGTCACCATATAAATATGAACACTCAAAGACATGGACTTGTTTTTATAAACCCTAAACAGCTCAGAAAAGAGTTCCATTTATTGTTCCTACATTAATTATTAAAGACTCAAAGTAAAATTGTCCTCAGATTGAAGACATACTTTTGTGTATAAGACAGTTGGCAAACATTAAAACTAGACAAGATACATCAGTATGTGTTTGCCAAAAAAGGTATTTTTATGAAGGTGGATCCAGTGCCAGAGAAACACAAAGAAAATGAAACGGCCATCTCCCTTATTAATGCCATCTGGATCTAATACCTTCTACTTCCTTTTTTTGCTTCCTTCTGCTTCCTTCCCACTACCTGGTTCTCAGATGAGAGGCTGAAGGAGTTCTGTGTAGTTGTGGTGCAAAAAGTAGATGGCAGAAAAAAGATGCAGCTTAGATATAGACTGTGTAATTTTATATTGTTTTTCTAGTTCATTTCATATTCAGCTATGGCATGTACTTAAAATGTGATTAAAAATGCATGCAAAAGTATATTAAATACAGGACTGGTCTATAACAAAAATGACAGGCTTGCTCCTGATTAAATATGGCATGGGGATAGATTGTTAATGTTTAGATGCGTGCATTTGCTGTTAATATGATACTTTGTCATCCTGCCCTAAGGAATAAACTGAAACCCCCACTTGGTTCTGCGAAGAGCATTCCCTCAGGGCTGGAAATTAGTGCTTTGCGTAGCCTTCACTCTACACTTGGGCTGTGCATTTCACATGTTTAACTTTGATCTGAACAGCGACAAGGTTACTCATTTGCTTTAAATGTGAGGCAACTGAAAGTCCTTTGCTTAGATCTCCCGTGTGGGTGCTGACCAGGTCAGTTTGAGTTCATTCAGGATTTCCTTTATCTGACTTCCTGGGTGGATACAGACAGCTCTGGAGCTTGGAGGAAGTGATTCTTGAAAATGAACTTCTTTCCAGCAGCGTCTGTCACAGCATTCTTCCAGGCAGATCCATGAACAAGAAAAAGCCTGAAGTCACATATCAAATTGAATCATTGCAGTGGAGAACCATCTTCCTTTTTAAAAAAAGATGATCAACCTGATCTAGTGGGAGGTGTTCCTGCCTATGGCAGGGGGATTGGAACTAGATGATCTTTATGGTCCCTTCCAACCTGAACTATTCTATCATTCTATGAACCTATGATTTCTATGAGAATGGATCTATAACTGAAACATGTATGAACTCAGAACTCAGTTGCCGTAACTGCTGATGTACACACAAAGGCTTGTATTATTTGGGCAAAAGCAGCAAGTTCCTAGGTTACTTAGGAGATCACTTGCACAGTAAGCTCTTGGCTTTGGGTTTGGTTTTGATTTCTTCAGAACTCTTCATTCTGAGAGGCAGTTGATGACACATTTAAAGTATTATCTGAGTATGATGTGAAGCACTTGCTTCACAGAGCACTGGAATTCTGAACAGTTTGTGGAAAATATAAACACCTGTAAGAATTTCATACTGACATGATGTGAGTGTTTAGCTGGTTTTCTACACAAAATTAAGATAATAAAGATAATTCTTCATAGATTATTGTTATTACTCTCTATGATCTCTTGATCTCTATGAGATAACATAGATGGAATTACCTGTCATTGTTACTTTTTATCAAAGTTATTATCATGCCTTATTGACCTGTTTGACAAAGAGACATTCCAGAGAAAATGGACTTCCTGGCCCAAATAACAGCTAATAAGGTACCAGTTGAATACACACTATTTCTGTACACTACTAAGGCATCTGCTGGGAAGTCTGGAACTCATTGCTGTGTTTACATGCTGGGTTTTGTTAATTATGAAGGAAATAGTATGTATTGTACTTAATGTTTGGATGTTTAGTATTCACCAATTATATGTGTGTCTTCAGTATCTTACATGGATGATTGTTGGAACATAGACTTGTGCTTCAATTCTCACCCTTGCAACATAAGAAAAAAATTTTCAACACAGTGCTCTAAGGTTTAGGCAAAGTAGACTGAAATTTCATGTTTAGACCTTTCCTCCCACTGCCCCAGTGATGTCAGCTGTAATTAACTTTCAGAGAACCGACGTTTCTGGTTCATGAAGTGCTAAGCACATTCTCCAACCTAAACAAGTTCTAAAATACATGACACCAATTTAAGCAGTAAGAATAATACCTGTAAAAACAAATGAGAGGGATTTTAATGAAAACCACTGCATACATTTCAGCATCTAAGAGCCTTCCTAGGAATTAAATTTGCAAAACAAATTCTCTAGACTGAGTTTTCAGAAGACTTAATTATCAACTAACCGACCAATGTCTCACCACATGCAGAATGCTAGGAAAGTCAGAAAACAACATTTATGATTTAGATTAAATATTACAGCTCATGAAAATAAGGATATATTCTGTGGAAGCAACAATTTGCAATGATGTTTTTATTTTAGGCTATATAAATAACAACCCCATTTTGGGGTATTGTTGTTTTTATGTTAAACAAAGAATAAAATTTCTCACAGAAATTCAGTAAGAAAAATATTTGTATGTTACTACTTGCAGAATGTTTTCAACCTATGACTTCAAGAATAATTGAACCAGCCCAAATCAGAGTGCTATTTAGTACAGGATCCCATATTTCTAAATTGAGGCAATAGTGATAGTCAAAAAAAACACTTCAAAACAGCACGAGTACACAGAAAGAGTCTATTTCATTTATACTTCAACCAACAATGATTTTAAAACTTTCTGAGCTGGTGATTTCCAGCAGATTATCATCTTCAATCAACACCAATGAACATGTCATCATGAATCTGTCTAATCATTTTCTGACTCTCCCATAATCCTGTGGAAAGAAAATTCATGATTTTATGATGAATTAGATGGAAATAATCTTTACATTTTGTCAAAATTTTTAACTTGATGATATTATTTGATATACATAGCATGGAAGAAAAAATGGTGAATGCTTGTTTCTCACTCCTAACAGAGTTTTAAATCCAGTTGGCAGTGACAAATGGTGCTCCTCAGGGCTCAGTATTGAAGCCAGTTCTATTCAGTATCTTTATCAATGATCCATATAAGGGAACCAAGGGCACCCTCTGTAGTTCACAGATGACACCAAGTTGAGAGTGAGTATTGATCTCCTTGAGGGTAGGAAGGGAGATATAGAGATATAGAGGGAGATATAGAGGGATTTGGACAAGCTGGATTGATGGACTGAGGTCAATGGGATAAATTTCAACAAGGCCTAGTGTCAGGTCCTGCACTGAGTCACAACAACCTCATGCAGTGCTGCAGGCTGGGGGAAGAGTAGATGGGAAGCTGATTGGCAGAAATGGACTTGGATGTGTTGGTCAACAGCCAACCTAATGTGAGCCAGCATTGTGTTTATGGAGGCCAGCAGCATCCTGGCTTGTATCAGAAACAAAGTGGCCAGAAGAACTAGAGAAATTATTGTCTCCTGTAGTCAGTGCTGGAGAGGCTGCACTTCAAATACTGTGTTCAGTTTTGGGACCCTCATTACAACAAAGAGACTAAGATGCTGGAGTGTGTGCAGGAAGGGCAACAAATTGATTGTCTAGCTTGGAGAAAAGGAAGCTGAGGGAGATTTTATTGGTCTCTACAATTACCTAAAGGATGTTGCAGAGAAGTGGAGTTCAGTCTCTTCTCCTTGGAAGCAGGAAACAGACAGGAGAAAATAGCCTCAGGTTGCTCAGGGGGAGGTTTCGATTGGATATTAAGAGAAGTTGCCTCAACAAAAGGATTGTCAAGCATTGAAAGAGACTGCCCAGGAAAGCAATTTAGTCATCATCCCTGTTAGTATTTAAAAGATGTATAGATGTGATGCATGGTTTAGTGGTGGAACTGGCAATGTTAGGTTAATACCTGATGACCTGAAAGGTCTTTCCCAACCTAAATGATTCTATGATTCTGTCCATTCTTTCATTGCATACATATAGTCATCCTTTTATTAAGTGTAAAGTCATAAGATCATAAGATCACAATCATTTATGTTGAAAGGGACATCTCAGATCATCAAGGTCAACCATCAGCCCAACTCTGACAGGCCTTGTGCCTGGACAGGAAATTGAGCCCTTAACCCTCAGAGTAGGAGTCTGAAAATCTCTAGTTTATTTGTCCTCCATTCTTAGAGAAGCTTCTCATTCATTTGAAAAAGAGGTTGGCTACTTTTAGTTCAACAAGAGTCCAACAAAATAATTGCTGGCTGACTTCCTAAGATTTTACATCAAATTTGCCAGTATTTCTTATTCTTTCCTTACTTTTTTAATACTTTTTTGCTAATGACACTAAATTTATAATTTCTAAACAATGTCTGTCTTTCTAGTAGCATCTGTTAGTTTGCTCCTGAACTCCACCAATTTTTGTGGTTCTTTTATTTACATTTTGGTGCTTTGATATTTCATTCAAGGATATGCATGAACACCAAACCACGGATGTGTTAACTGCAAGTACTCCAAGTTTCAGCCTTTTAGCTGCTACTTTTAATGTCTTTGTAATTAGACTCCTCATTTAAATATAATTCTGGTTTTTTGAAGGTAAACAATACTATATATATTACATAGGGCTCATTTAATCCAACTTAGATAATCAGTTTTACACTTTATATTCACTATTGTTCTTTAATAGCTATGTCTGGAATGGTGCCCCTGAGTAAAATCAGGGATTACTTCTGTTCTTGTAAATTTTATGAATATTTTCCCTGATAGCTGTTTCTTATTACTCAAAAACATAATCTCTGCACCATACCTTTAAATGACCTTTATCTTGTTTACTTGATCAACCTAAAATACCAAATTTATTATCACCATTCCTTTACAGCTTCTCTAATCCTCCTTGACATTTTGTGGTCAGATTGCTAACTTCTTTAATTCACTGAACATATCCTAATTGGGCATGGAGGTTCAATTAATTTAAAATAGTTGTTACATTTGACCATATTAAATTATTTACTTTTATTAGTATATACTAAATCAGCATAAATTATAATCTAGAATTATATTTAATCTTGACTGATATACAACATATATGGAATTTTTCCTGAGTTTTCTTATCAGCCTGGATCATGACCTGCAAAGTTACCTTGAAAGCCATCCTTCTGATGCCTCTTATAGATGGCTGTTTGAAGGCCAGTAGAGAAGCAGTTCTTTTGATGCCTGGGAGACAGCATACAGACTGCTGGGTCTCTAAAGAATTAACCTTCCATCCATGCGATATAATAATGGGTTTGAGTCATTGTTTCTGTCTTTATTTAATAAGACAGAGGGACTAGAGTGCACTGCCAGCAAGTTTGCTAATGACACAGAACTGGGAGGAGTGGCTGACATTCCGGAAGACTGTGCTGCCATCCAGCAAGACCTGGAGAGGCTGGAGTCTTGGGTGAGGAGAAATATAATGGAATAGAACAAGAGCAAGTGTAGAGTCTTGCATCTGGGCATCACTATAAGGTGGGGACCGACCTTTTAGAGAACAATGTAGGGGAAAGGGACATGGGGGTCCTGGTGGACAGCAGGATGACCATGAGCCAGGAATGTGGCCAAGAAGGCATCCTAGTGTGTTTTAGAAGAGGCTTGGCCTCTCTTGGTCGAGAAAGGTTCTCCTCCTCTTCTGCTCTGCCCTGGTGAGACCGCATCTGGAGTACTGTGTCCAGTTCTGAGGCCCTCAGTTCAAGAAGGACAGGGAACATCTTGAGAGAGTCCAGTGCAGGGCCACAAAGATGATGGAGGGATTGGAGCACCTCCTTTACGAGAAAAGGCTGAGAGAGCTGGGTCTCTTTAGCCTGGAGAAGAGGAGACTGAGGAGTGATCACATTAATTGTTATAAATATGTAAAGTGTGAATGTCAGGAGGATGGAGCCAAGCTTTTCTCAGCAACAATGATAGGACAAGGCTCAAGGGTTGCAAGCTGGAACATAGGAGGTTTCACAGAAATATAAGAAAAAACTTTGTCAGGTTGAGAGACAGACAGGCTGCTCTGAGAGCTTGCGTGGTCTCTTTCTCTGGAGACATTCATAACCCATCTGGATGCCTTCTTGTGGGGACTAATCTAGGTGTTCCTGCTCCTGCAGGGGGATTGGACTGGATGATCTCTTGAGATCCCTTCCAATACCTGACATTCTGTGATAGTACAATTAAGCCAGAAAAGGCTCAAATACACACTTTTGATATTCTGTGTAGTCATTTGGAGTGGATTTATAAACAGAGGATCCAGAAAACTTTTCTCCTCTATGTGTATGGAAAAGCATGTCTTTAGTTTTATAATCTACATTACAATTTACAGAGTGCAGAAAAGTTATTTAAGCTCAAAGCTGGTTGCTTTAAGAGGGACAGAACGGGGAATTGTTTGGGAACCTGCACAGTGTATTTAATTTCTTCCTTTGCAATCTTTCAGACACATGGAGCATTAATATTTATAATTTTTTCTTCATTACTTTCATTAAAGGATTTTATCACCACTGCTGTGATAAGGAAAAGAATAGTACTCCACCAGTGCAAATCTGTTGGCCAATAATATGTTATGGCAAATTGTTTTCAGACAATGTAGCTAAAGCAACCTGCTTTCTGAGTGTACTTTCCCAGAATCCAGCACTTAGAATCATATTGAAAAATCAGGACTCTCTTGATTCATGGATGCCTGTTGTCAGGCATGCCCATAAATTTCTAAAGTCTCATTTGTATGCTAGACAAATTACCTGATTTGAGCTAATCGTGTACAAATTTCTGTGTTGTTCAGGGTGCCAGACTGAATCTGGAGTCATCCAAAGTTAAATCATTGTAAATGACTCAACAAGAGAATCAGGTGCTTTTCACTTACAATAAGATGGAACATATGATCTCTAGTTAATCTATAATGTGCATTATTAAATGTATTTTTGGAAGACTAGTTTTCTTTTTGCATTTGTCCTGGTTTGAAGTAAAATAGAGTAATTTTTCTAGTTTGTAACTTCACTTTTCAGCCAGGCATCTTCTGTCTGACTTTTAACATACAGAAAGAATGGAACACATTCATATACTGTTTGAAGCTGCACACAATATTTTTAATAGTATCTGTATCTATTTCAGGATTCTCAGTTTTAAAATTTGCTTTACTTAATTTACTCTCCTTTTGTGAATTTCTGCATCACTTCTCGCTGGGATAAAGTATATTATACGTTTGGTTTTCACTCTCATTTTCAAATTTATTTGCATAGTTTCTGTTCCTTATTGACTAAGTTTTGTTCATACTTCTGAAAAGCAGCAGCTGCCCAGCGTTGCAAAGGCCTAATTTCGAAGTAGAGGTGCTTAGGCTGAGTGCTGAAATGCTGCTGTGGCCACTTGGTGCTTCAGCCAGAATCTTGACTATTCACTGATAGCTGAGGTGACCACTGCAGATGAAAGGGGTCTTCTCATATTTCTTAGAGAAGAGAATTTAGCACGTGTACACATGGCTTTCGTGATTCTCTTCTGAAAAAAACAGAACTTATGCTGGGTGAGACAGCAGCGTGCAGACTACACAAATGTATTATTTATGAGTAGTGCTCAGGATGGCCTTTGGGAAACACACAGGCAAACACCTTCCAGGCCCTTAGGAGCTTACATGTCTAATGGGAGACCTGACAAAACCAGTGGGAGCTGAAAAAAGTAGATGCAGAAATGCGAAAACAGACAGATGTAGTTTTCAAGATCAAAGGTAAGTCAGGTGCTTTGTTATATGTCTCCTTACAAGATATTTCCTCACTGCTAAGTAATCCACTCCAAGGGACATCTCTTCACATGGCAAAAACCCCTCTGAACTACTTTCACAAACATCTTGGCCTTTTTAGTGTCCACCTTGTCCCATGCCTAAGTCCTCTTACACATGCCTTTCCTCACTTTCCCTCCCACCCCTGGATTTCACATCCCATGAAAATAAACTCTCCATTGCTCTGAAGTTCTCTCCTCAGCTAACATCCTACAAGAAAAAGAAAAAAGCACCACTCTGAGGAATGTCTGCATCTGATTTCAGAGAATTTGTATATCTGAATTCCTCCTCCTGTATTCAGATATGTTGAAAGACCCAATGGATTCAGTTGAAGAGTAATGAGGCTATGGTAACTGGTCACCGTCTTGAAGGTTTGGGATGGCTAAACTTTCAACTTTCTTATTTTTCATTAGACTCAATATTTATAATCACAACCCATCCTTAATCCAGCCATTTCAACAGCAAAATTGTATAGATGTCAAACATTTAAGATGTGTAGACATGGGTTAGATACAGTAAAATATAGACTTTTAAATATTATTTTCATACTAAATTGGGCATATTTTGTGGAGAATTATGTCTAATAATAACCCTAATGATGAGTTTTCAAATGTCAGTGACCAATCATATAGTTTATAATATCACTGAAGCCATCTTAATAAATTTGTGGTAAAATGCAGTGCCTCCTAAATGCCACAGAGCATCTGAAAGAAAAGGACACTTCCTTTAGTTTATTCACAGTTACAAGGATAGGCATTAGGTAGTCTGTAATTCACATTCTGATTTCTATTAAAGGTAACTAAATAACATCAGTATCTAAAAATGTTTCTTCATCTTACTTTTACTTTTGATGCAATCTAAATTCTTTTTAATTTGGCAATTTTTTTTAAATTTTATAAATTTATGCCTGGTTTTGTGCTGACAGGTTATTGATTGTATCTGTCTCCTGAATCATTTGGCACCATAGATTCTTGCTGAGGCCATTAAATGATAAGTCTCAAGTCCTCTGTGCTTTGTATATACTTGCAATGTTCTCGCTTTCAAATTTATGTGCATGCCAATAATGGCTACAAGGTGATAACAAAATCTTAAGAAGAGAAATTTGAATCAGATAGTTTAAGGCAAGAAAATCAAAGAGGGATAAAAATACTTATAAATATGCAAATTTGTGGCTAGTAGTTCAAGTGAAAAATACCTTTTTATTTCATTAGAAAGGCCTTTATTTTAAAAATATTTTTCTTGATGGATAGAAATAGTTTGCAGCTGAGTCAGCGCTAATATTTTTGACTGACAGGGTATCCTAAAGCTTAGGCCATAAAAACTAGAACAAATTCCAGTTTGTGATCCTTTGCTACTACTATCCCTGAGAAACCAAACAGCACAGAATGTCATTGCCTGCACCACAGATTCTGCTACAGCTGAGGTTCTTCAGATAAAACCATTCTCCATAATTTTCTCATTCAAACAATAGTTGCTAAAATTCAGCTTATGGTTGATAAAATAGAACTATGTGTTGAACTGTCATCTTGTATAAATGATGAGCTGGATTCTGTCTGTTATGAATCCCCATTTTCTGCCTTTTATAACTTTCCCAGATTTACCAAAAATATTACAATATTACAATTATTTCTCACAGTAATATTCAAGAAGGAAAATGCTGCCACTTTCTCCCGGACTGTAAATGCAGTACCTGACTCATGACTGAGATGAGGCAACTGTGGTTTCCTTAGAAAGGAGGCCAATGTATGATGATTTTTCTGTTCCTACCCTATTTATGACCAGCTAAGGACCTATCAGTACTTGCTTATTTAGACAGAGAAGTGATCCCTTACAACGTGGGAAACAGTCACTTTGTACTTCTGCCATCTCTGCAAGTACTCAGCTCTGCATCTCTTGAAAGTCTCAGTTCATAGAAACTAATATCTTCTTGATATTAAAGCTCTCAGAACAGTCTGCCTTAATGAAAATGAAGGACTAACATGCGGAGAAGACTCAGCAATTAGCCTATTTCCTGCCTCTTCTGAGGTAACATTTCTTTACTCTTCAGTATTCTGCCTTCTCCATCTATAGAACACAATCCAAAGAAAGGGAAGCATATTCATGTAAAGGGAGGGATAATGGAGACTGACTTGGAAAAGGTATGAGTGAATTAAATCCATTGATCAGAAAGCTGAGTGATGTAAACAGGAAGACCAAATATGTGGGAAGCTCAAGACATGTTAGATGGGAAACAGGATCATGTACAGAAGCTGATGCCAGAGAAGAAACAAAAAGGAAAACGGTCAGGAGCAGAGGGAGCTAGTAACCTACCATAATTGGCATATAACATCTGTAGGAGTTTGATATTCTCCTCGACAAGTCTCCTAGCTAGCACATGAGAAATGCAGTTTGCAGTAAATTCTTTTTGCTGGATGACAATTTGGGGAATTGGAGAATGCTAGGATTAAGTTCTCCAGAAATCTTATGTGGTTGTATGGGCATATTTGTTATAATTCAAACTTTAAAAATCCTATCTTACCTTTTCTGCAAGACTTTTGCCTTATTTAGTTTTCTGGGCAGTTAGTTTGTTTGATTGTTTCTTTATGTTTGTTTGTTTGGGTTTTTTCCAATTTCTTTACTGTGGTATTTTAATATTATTTTTGAGGAAACCAAATAGTATAGCTTATGCTTTATTTCTTTCTTTCGTATCCCTTCCATCCTTTGAACTTTTTATTAGCTGCTTATAGTGAGGTTTTGAGTGGTTAAAACTGGTGCAAACTGGATTAAAGCTTTGTGTAAACCACCCTGTTTACAAACATTCTTGGAGACTTTCACACTGCTGTTGAAATTTGAGTATTGGTAGTTATTTTGGGTAAAATTTTACTCTCTCATGATGTTATTAAGTCAGTAATAGGCTTTAAAAGCAATGAAATTATATTGCATGTATAAGATGACAAGTCAGGAGTAGAAACAGTTGTGAAGGAGGCTCTTTTTAAAATGTGAATGTGCTTTCTAGTCTCACCCTACCAAAACTAGTGAGTAGTAGATAATTCTTCCTTAAACTATGCCAAATGCCTTCAAGACAGAGACATTTGTGGATCAGTTCTCATACACAAGATCTTAAGCAAAGATTTGTGACATCATCCTGTAAAGGGAAACTCTGTAAAAATTACTTAAAATACATGTACTGTATATACTAACTTTACTGGGGGCATTCTACCTTTTATAGAAAAATAGGCTACAGAAAGGTACTGTTGATGTGCTTGTATCCTTCACACACTCAAAGCTTTAAGAGCTTCGAGAGAAAGTACTAAATATTTCTGAATTTGGGGTCCTATTTCAATACCACTTCCTTTAGCTTTTGTTCTGATCTCAGGGCTTTGAAAAAGAGAACAGACCACCTATCTGCAAGAGATTTTAGATAAGACTGTAACTGTCTTCATTCCTTGCATTTTTCTGTCTGTACTTCCCGCTAATAAGACTTGAGTAAGCCAATTACATGGAAATCTGGTTTGTCATCATGCAAAATAACTTCATGAGTGTGGATCTCTTAGTTTTTTGTGGAATTGTGTGGAAAGTAAATAGGTAAAACTGCCATTTGGTTGTACCAGGGTACATCCACAGGGCTGCACAGCATGTCAGGGTCATGCTTTCTCTTCACTCCTGAGGTTCCATCTGCACTATATTGGAGAAATAATTCAGGTGGACAGGACATTTAAAGAAAACAAAGAGATCTGGTTTAAAATATTGCTAAATAGAAATATTCA
The DNA here is from genome assembly GCA_013400935.1 of Turnix velox. Lineage (NCBI taxonomy): Eukaryota > Metazoa > Chordata > Aves > Charadriiformes > Turnicidae > Turnix > Turnix velox. Next base: position 2,108 of record VZTY01002360.1, on the reverse strand, counting down.
AAGTGCAGATTGAATCTTGTCTTCTAGGTATAGACTGCAAACGCACAGTTTAAAGATACAGTTTGAGATTAGGTGAAAAATAATGTCTGATTACATTATCCCCATTGAGTACAATTTAAAACTGATCCAAAGTTGTACTGTAATAAGAGTTTTATTTAACTGTTAGTTGTCTATACTGTTCAACTGTTAGTTGTCATGTGCACAATAAAGCTGGATCCATGCTAACTAGGAACTAAAGAAGGAATTACTTATTTTTTAATGTCAGAAGACTCCTAAATGCTCTTGAATTTCTACCGACCTTAAGAGAGAACAATTTTCAGCTACTACTTCACAATGACAGCAGCTTTGCTGCCTGGCCTCTGCGTGTTACACTCGTTTCACTGCTCAGTAAGGGATACCATATAAAGTCAAACAAAAATATCCCAGGCAAAGGACAGCAATTCTTATTATGCATGAAGGAGACATTCCTGAGAGGCCTCCACTGCAGGACTCTGTGTGCAGGGTGGCAATTCCAACTGCTGAATTCCAGCATTAGTCTATAAACAATGGAGATGTGGGCTAAATGGAGAAAATTGACAAATTTGCTGAGGTAAGGGCTGCTGGAAACAAACAGAAGTAAATAGAAAAGTTTTGGTATGTGAACACCTACAACAACAATTACTCACTCCCTCCCAAGTTTAACAGGTTGAGTTCCCACATTATAATGCTCTTAGTTTTGGGAGAAAGCCAGCTATCAAATTCTGTTCTAGAGAGGAGAGAAAACAACCAAACCACTTAGTGTCTGAGATACTGCATCAAAACCAATTCAATGTCATTTTGTCTAAGTATACACAGCCAAATGCTACACAGCACAGACTTCATTTCAGCTTCTTTTAAAGGCAAAACTGCCTACATAGATGCGCAGGCTGTTGGAATTGATAGCTTTGGGAGTGAAATCATGGCCACATTGAAGGAAATATGAATTCTATTTTAAAGAAATCTTTAAATAATATAGATCACCATTATATAGAAAGCTTTAGAAATAATAGATATACCAGGCAAATACTTTTTGAAAAGTACAGTTACTTAACATTCAATTATTTTACCCGATCTAAATGGCTGCAATAACACACCCAAAATAAGAATTACTGTGAAATGACCTTTATGGCATTGTGACAAAACCAATTCTTCTCCCATACACTGTAATAAAAAATCAGAGGAAAAAAAGGCATAAATATACTCTTGCAGCAATCCATTCTTTTCTTTATAATTGTGAATGTCACTTTCTTTTATTTCTAAATAAACCCAGATTCTTTCTAAACCTCTACCTTTGGCGCGAATTCTGGTCAAATTTCTTTCTGGCAGCTATGAAGCACCATTAAAAAATCTGTGATTATCTTACAGAGTAGGTATTCTGACACAATACTGAAAGCAAAAGCACAAACCCTCAAGATAATTATCTTCTCCCTCTGTTTCCTATGTGTGTTCCTTGTGGAAATTTAATTTCATTAAAAGCAGAGTAAGGCACAATTGGCATAAGAGCTCTAGTGGGAATTTTTGTTGTATATCTTTTTCAATGAGCTTGAAAGTCATTTTTGCTTAAAGGATTTTCTGCCTAAATAGCTACTTTATATTTTTATCTCGTCCAGTTCCTCCTTTTAATGAATGCCTAATTTTCAGTCTCTTATATACATGTTTTATGATAGCAACAAGTCAAGTTTTCTAAGAGATTGAAAGCCAACATCTGAACTGTTACACAGAGAGCCTGGGGCACCTGGAGTGAGTTCCTGGTGCTCATATACAAGTGCATGTCACCCAAAAGATAACTGGGACAAGCAGCACTAGCCTTTGAATCAAGATTCTGCTTTCAGTTAAGCATATTTTAATGCAGCAGAAAAAGTAGCTTTGTATGATCTCAAGATCTTAGGAAAAAACCCTCTACTGTACTCAGATCTCACAAGCAGATCAAGAGAACACTTGATCTTACATATCCTTTTCTCAAACTTCTCATTGCCTCCTGCAGCAGGAAGTACTTGTATTCAAATCAACAGGACTTCACACATGGCTAAAGATAGGCATGTGCACAGTTTTGCCACCAGTGTGCAAATGCATCCAAGAAGGCCAACCAA
>VZTY01002357.1:10478-28088 GCA_013400935.1 Turnix velox | reverse complement strand
TCCAGGTCTGGAGCCTCAGCACAGGGATCATAGAATGGTTTTGCTGGGGAGGGCTGTTTGCCAGGACATGGAGACACAGGATGAGGGGCAGTGGTTTGAAATTAGAGCAGGGCAGGGTTAGGTGAGACATGAGGAAGAAGTTCTTTGCTATGAGGGTGGTGAGACACTGGAAGAGGTTGCCCAGAGAGGTTGTGGATGCCCTCTCAATCCCTGGAGGTGTTTAAGGCCAGGCTGGATGAGGCATTGAGCAACCTGGTGTGGTGGGAGGTGTCCCTGCCCATGGCAGAGGGGTTGGAACTAGATGATCTCTAAAGTCCCTTCCAACCCAAACCCAAACCATTCTATTTGCAACCTCTACAAACAGCCAGAAGAAAGAATCCAGATCCCAAGTGGGGCAGGACAGAGAGGACAAGGACAGAGAAGGGCGAGTTGTGACCCCTGCCCATCCCCAGGCACCCAAGCAAGAGGCATCTGCTCCACATCTGCCCACCCAGCACCGTCTGTCATCAACAGCAACCTCATGGGGTTTTATCAAGTCAATAAAAGCCCGACACCTGTTAAAAAAAAAGAAAAAAGAAATAAACCAGCTGAAGGTTTGAAAAGCTGGTTTTGAGGTGATCAATGGCTGGGTGAGGCAGCAGATCCTGCTAATTAATCAAAGTACGTCATTAGTGGCAGTGGCAGCAGTTGGGAGTGACTTGTCACCAGATGGGAGGAGGGTGAGAAAACCTACACCCAGCCTTGGCAGCTCAGATAGAAGTCTCACCACAGTCCTGAGTTCCTCCTCAGTGTGAGCAGGGAGATCTCCCACTGGGCAAAACAGAACAGACTCTTTGTATCATTGAATCGTAGAGTTGGAAGGGACCTTCAAATGCGATCTAGAGCCACCCCCTGCAGTGACAGGGACATCGAGCACTACATCAGGTTGCTCAGACTCTCAGCAAGCCTGGTCTTGGGTGTCTCCAGGGTTTGGTGGAGCCTCCACCACCTCTCTGGGCCACCTGGGCCAGTATTCCACCAATCTCATAGGAAAGAACTTCTTTGTGTCTCAGTATTTCATAGAATCAGACATGGAATGGACCTTCAACGGCCATCTATTGCCACTCCCTGAAGTGACAGGGACATCCTGCACTAGATCAGGTTGCTCAGAGGCTCAGCAAGCCTGGCCTTGGATGTTTCCAGGCATTGATGGAGCCTCCACCACCTCTCTGGGCAACCTAGGCCAGTGTCTCCCCACCCTCATGGGGGAAGAACTTCCTCAGGTCTCATCATTTCACATCATCAGAGTTGGAAGGGACCTTCAAAGGCCTTGGGCCAGTGTCTCACCACCCTCTTGGTGAAGATCCTTCATGTCCCAGAACCTGGTCCTACATCTATCACCTCAATTAACTGGGGTATCAGGTTTAGATCTATGCTCCCCATAACAAGTCAATGATGCTCAGAAGCTGGGGGGTGGAGAAGGTCCCAGCAGAGTTTAAGGATGAGGCAGCAGGATGAGGCATTGAGCAACCTGGTGTAGTGGGAGGTGTCCCTGCCCATGGCAGGGGAGTTGGAACTAGATGATCTTTGGGATCCATTCCAACCCAAACCATTCTATGTTTCTCAAGTTTTTCTTTGTGGAGGAATCCAGACAAAGGGAAACCATTGAGCCATTTCTCTGCTTTACTTCTTTCACTTTCATTCATGTCAACTTTGTGACCTGACCCTTGGGCTACTTCAAATCCCAAAAGCCTGGTTTGGGAGCCTCATGTCCCAGATTTCTCAGTGAGTTCCTCCCACTGGGTGGGAGAGAAGTCCCAATGGACATCCCCAGACTTCCCCTTCTTTCACCAGGACACCCTTTTCTCCTCTATTTCCCAGCCTGGAGGGTGTTCGGTACTAGGGAGGAAAGGGGGGAACCCCAGAGACACCCTGAGTTCGTCCTGGTGTCGCCGCAGTTCAGTCGCCACCAGGTGGCCCCCGGTCCCCGCTCAGCCGCTTCTCTCCCCGTCGGGGGAGGGGGGGTAAGGGGAGGGAGATGGTGTCACCCCCACGTACGATGTGGAAAAAGCAGTTTATAACCCGAGTGGGGTGTTGGACGGAGCCCCGAGGCTCCCCTTTACAGACTTGGGGTCTCCATCCCGTGGTGGGGACCCAGATGTGCCCCTGAACAAATCACAGAGTGTTGCAGGGCTGGCTGCTCCCCTATCACCAGGGGCTCTCCCCCACATCACAGGGGAGCAGAGGGTCCCTAAGCGCTGTCACCCAGCCCACCTTCACCCCTCCACATGTCCCCAAGCCTACTGGGAAGGATGCCAACAAAGTGATGGATAGCATGGGACTGATAAAGGCTTTGGGGACTGACAAAGGCTTTGGGGACCTCCTGGGCACCACCTCCTCGGTGGTGGCACCGAGGTGAGCGGCACCCAGCCCCATCCACAGAGAAACCTTCTCCCCTTGTCCAAACCAGGCTAGTCCTCAGATTTGGGGACTTCTTTCCAGGTTCTCCACGATCTGATAAAAATCTGAGCCAGGAGCACCAAGAGATATCCCTTGTGATAAGAATCATAGACTTGGAAGTGTCTTTCAAAGGCCATCAAGTCCAAACCCCCCCAAGCAGTGAGCAGGGACATCCTGCTCTAGATCAGATCGTTCAGAGGCAGAGGGATGGGGCAATGACACATTCTCCACCATTCTCTCCCTCCCCATCACATGGAGGAAAAACCACTGGAGATGGTCCACCTCTTCTAAGGCTGCAAAAAAAACCCCAAGAAAAGCCCCAGAAACACCAAATCCAGCAGTGACCTCTCCTCCTTGGTTACAGGGAAATTCATCCGGATGTGGAGGGAGGGGAAGTGATTTCTTTTATCTCTCCTTCCACTCCTATCTCCATTAGGGGAGGGGAAAAAAATTGCAAGAGGCAGCAGGAGGCTGAGCTTGTGCATCTAAAGCACACAAGCAGCTCATCTGCCAACGTCCTTTCCCCAGCAAGTGATGAATGAGATTGTTATTTGATTACTGCAGAGTCGCCAGGAAAACTAGAGCCTGCAGATTAGGGTAATGATCATTAATGCCTCTCTGCATCCTCTTCTTCTCCTCGGGTGGATTTGCACCACTGTCAGGCTGGGGAAAAGCCAGTCCAGCTAAAAAAATGGTAATAGAATAGAATCATAGAATGGTTTGGGTTGGAAGGGACCTTAAAGATCATCTAGTTCCAACCCCCCTGCCATGGGCAGGGACACCTCCCACTACACCAGGTTGCTCAATGCCTCATCCAGCCTGGCCTTAAAAACCTCCAGGGATTGAGGGGGCATCCACAACCTCTCGGGTAGTTAAACCCTTCTGTCTCACCACCCTCACAGGATGAAATTTCTTTCTTCTCTCCAGCCTAAATCTCCCCTCTTCCAATTTGCATCCATTACTTCTGGTCCTGCCATCCTGCCTGGACCCAATTCCAAAGTCCTCCCCCAGCCTTTCTGTAGCCCCCTTCAGGCACTGAGAAGCCACTCTGAGGTCCCCCCTGAGCCTTCTCTTCTCCAGGCTCAACAACCCCAACTCCTTCAGCCTGTCCTCAGAAGGGAGGTGCTCCAGCCCTCTCATCATCTTCATGGCCTCCTCTGGACCTGCTCCAACAGCTCAATGTCCTTCTTATGTTGAGTGTTCCATAACTGGAAACAGTAATTCCACCACATGCTTTTAAGATAGGGGTAATTAAATTGAGGGGATATCCTTAATCCCTGTTGCAGCTTTTAATGTCATTCCCAAAGCAAGGGGAGGAGGGGAATGAGGAAAGTTTTTTCCTGGGCTCTGTGTTGGTGAGGAAGATGAGATATGAGCTCTTGGTGCTGCTTTCCAGGGATCACTGTGGCTCCAGGAGCTCCAGTTCTGCTCCAGCCCACTACATCTCAGTGCTTGGAAGCAATCCCTGCTCACATATCTATTTATAAAGCACTGTGGGATCCTTTAGGATGAAAGGAGCTATTACAACCTGGATTTATTGCCCCCAAAATGATCCACTGCTTTTCTCCACCCTCCATTTCCTCCATTTCACAGCAAGTCTGAGCGACAGCATCCAGATGGAGACCCTCTCTCCCAACCCCATCAGGGCAAAGGTGTGTTTCTGGTTGGCAATATCTACCCCTGGTCAGGGATATTCCACCCTGGCACCACTCTTTCTCAAGCAGGAGGAGGAGAAATGCCCCTTGGCACAGGGTTGGGAAGAGGCAGCAGGTCCAGGGCTGGGTTTCCCCTCAGCAGATTAGCACCAGGCTGGCTCTGGCGTTGCTGACATACCCAGTGGGACAGATCTGAGTTCCCATCCTACTGGACACCCTCTGGCTGACACACACAGAACCCAGAAGTGCAAAATAAAAGGACATAAATCTATTGGAGAGGTTCCAGAGGAAAGCCACGAGGATGGTGCAAGGGCTGGAGCCACCTTCTCCTACAAGGACAGGCTGAGAGAGTGGGGCTGTTGAGGATGGAGAAGAAACCCAAGGAGACCTCACAGTGGCCTCCCAGTGCCTGAAGGGGCTCCAGGAAAGCTGGGGAGGGGCTACAGGAAAGCATAGAGACACAGGACATCAGGAAGAAGTTCTTCCCCATGAGGTGGGGAGACACTGGCCCAGGTTGCCCAAGAGAGGTGGTGGAGATCCCATCCCTGGAGACACAATCAGGCTTGCTGAGGCTCGGAGCAACCTCATCTAGTGCAGGATGTTCCTGTCACTGCAGGGGGTGGCACTAGATGGCCTTAGAAGGTCCCTTCCAAGTCTACAATTCAATGATACAAAGAAGGGGCCGGAGGAGAGGGTCCAGAGGTGGTCACCAGGATGATACCAGGGCTGGGGCCACCTCTGCTCCTACAAGGACAGGCTGAGAGAGCTGGGGCTGTTGAGGCTGGAGAAGAGAAGGATCCCAAGGAGACCTCACAGTGGCCTCCCAGTGCCTGAAGGGGGCTACAGGACAGCTGGGGAGGGGATACAGGAAAGCATGGAGACACAGGACATCAGGAAGAAGTTCTTCCCTATGAGGTGGGGAGACACAGTGCCCAGGTTGCCCAAAGAGGTGGTGGAAACACTCAAAAACAGGCTTGCTGAGGCTCTGAGAAACCTGATCTAGTGCAGGATGTCCCTGTCACTGTTGGACTAGATGGCCTTGAAAGAACCCTTCCAACCCTATGATTCTATGATCCAGGAACACTTGGCTGACACCTGTGGCATGTGCCTCATCCTGAAAGGTGACAAAAGGCAGCACCAAGGATTCAGGGGGTTGGACTAGATAGCTTTGGAAACTTCTTTCCAACTCTATGAAATTTCCAATTCTATGAAATACCTGTTCAGGATTAGATTTCTCTGATGAACAGGTGTGAGGGGTTTCACATTCCTTGTCCAGACAGCCACAGGAACCCCTCCACACCTACACTCAGCATGATTCATCCAGCCATGGGGGCATTTCACACATGTCCACCTCAGGCAGTGTCCCCTCAGCCCAAGGAAACAGCATGTGAAAAACACACAGAACCCCCCATTAATTGTCCCTGCCCACGGCAGAGGGGTTGGAACTAGATGATCTTGAAGGTCCCTTCCAACCCAAACCATTCTATGATTCTATGATTAATGCTCCTTTTCTCCACATGGGGTGGTTTTTCCACCTGGAAACCAACCACCTCCTGATTCATCACCCACAGGATGAGGCCAAATGGACTTCCTTAACTCACAGTCACACAAACCACTAACTCAGAAAGGCAGAAATACATTTCTGTCTTCTAAAATAATTTGCTTTGGAGGAGATGTGGGTGAATTGACAAGCAAGAACCACAGATGCCACACGAGGGAAAACTGCTCACCAGTAAATATTAGACCTTGTCCTGAGGTACATCTGAGCAACCTTAGAGGAAGGGTAGACCAACATCTCATGCCCATCACTGTGTCCAAACAGAGATTTATTTCCTTTATGATATAAGAAAATCCACTACAGAGAAAGGGGATTGGGATTTCAGCTCAACCAGATCAAGAGCCTGCAATCTTTTCACAGAATCACAGAATATCAGGGATTGGAAGGACCCTGGAGAGATTATCCAGTCCCATCCCCCTGCTGGAGCAGGAACACCCAGATCAGGTCACACAGGAAGGTGTCCAGGTGGGGTTTGAATGTCTCCAGAGAAGGAGACCCCACACCCTCTCTGGGCAGCCTGGGACACTCTTCTCTCACTCTCACCTTGACAAAGTTCTTTCTTATATTTCTGTGGAACCTCCTGTGTTCCAGCTTGTACCCATTGCCCCTTGTCCTGTCATTGGAGGTCACTGAGAAGAACCTGGCTCCATCCTCCTGACACTCACCCTTTCCATATTTATAGACTAATGAGGTCACCCCTCAGTCTCCTCTTCTCCAAGCTAAAGAGACCCAAATTCCTTGTGCAATCTACGTCCCTTCAGAGAAATGTCCCCAGGTCTCTGCAGCTCCCATGGCCCCCATGGTCCCTGAGGGACTCCAGCCAAAGGTACCTTGATGACAGGCTGGGAGGCAGGTCCCTTCTGTCATCTCTACATGGCAATGTGGGAATTCAATGGGCAGCTCTGGAGCTGAGAGAGGGAGCCTTGAGGATTCTCTTCACATGTGAAATAACTTGGATGAACCTCAACAGACTCAGCAAGAGGTGATGGGTCCATGATGACAGGACTAGGAGTAATGGATTGAAATTGGAAGAGGGGAGATTTAGGCTGGAGAGGAGAAAGAATGTCTCTGCTGTGAGGGTGGTGAGACACTGGAAGAGGTTGCCCAGAGAGGCTGTGGATGCCCCCTCAACACCTGGAGGTGTTTAAGGCCAGGCTGGATGAGGCATTGAGGAACCTGGTGGGAGGTGTCTCTGCCCATGGCAGGGGGGTTGGAACTAGATGATCTTGAAGGTCTCTTCCAACTCAAACCAATCTGTGGTGGAGCTGGTCACACTTTCAAGGTCTGTAGATACCCTGAGGTCCTTCACAGCACAGAGGACCTCCCAAACAGCAACAGTTAGGAGGAAATAGAAAGATTGGCAGAGGTCTAACACAAAGAAATGAGCCAAATTAGACTCAAAAAGCCAGACTGGGAGATGGACTGAGTCTCCCCAGGCTGAGCTGGGTGTGGGCAGCCCACAGAAGGATCCCCTACTGTGGGATCATGCCAAGATCCCCATGGAGGCACCAGCATCCAGGGTGGAAAATATGACAGAATGTGGGAAAGAACACAGGAAGGGTGCAGTGCCAGGGATGTGTCCCCTGGACTGCAGCACACCCCAAACTGGGGATGACACCTCGAAGCGCTCTGCCCCAGGCCACCAGCTCCACACACACCCACACACCCCCTCTCCCTGCCCAGTTACATCTGTCAGCATCCACATATAACCCAAATCCCTGCCAGCAGGGGGGGGGAAGCATCTGTGTGACGAGATTATGGCGATTAGCACCATTAGCATAAGCAGCTCCTGGGCTGGCCCTAATCCAGGGGGACATTCGTGGCCCACACGCTGCTGCTGCTCCCCAGAGTCCCTCCATGTGAGCCAGAGGAGGTGATTCACACCCATCCCTACGTCAGGGTGGCCACTGCATGCCACTGAGGGCTCTGGAAACAATCCCAGTCCAGCCCAGCTGGTGGGGATGGCCATACTGGGATGACCCTTCTCAGTCCCATTGTCAACTCTCAGCCAAGTCTTCACCCTGAGGGTCCTCAGTGATGATCTTGGTCCTCATGTTTCTCACCACAGCTTCTGCAGGTTCTTTGGCCACCTTAACAGAACACTGTTAAGTTAACCTCTTGTTTGTGTATTTTTTTGGGGGGGACACTCTACTACTTTTTTGCATTTTTTTGGTGGGGGAGGGAGACAAAAGGGGACTCAGCCCTCAGCCCATACCAAGCTTGTGATGATTTAATAGAATCATAGAATGGTTTGGGTTGGAAGGGACCTTCAAGATCATCCAGTTCCACCCCCCCCCTGCCATGTGCAGGGACACCTCCCACCACACCAGGTTGCTCAATGCCTCATCCAGCCTGGCCTTAAACACCTCCAGGGATTGAGGGGGCATCCACAACCTCTCTGGGCAACCTCTTGCAGCCTCTCACCACCCTCACAGCAAAGAACTTCTTTCTTAGATCTAGCCTGAAGGTGAGCATTGGGCTGATGGATGGAAAAGGCATCCAGTCTCCACACCAAGCTGGGCTCCCACCACTTTGCTCCACTGGGCTTCTCCAAAGAGCTTTCCCACTTGGGAGATGAGCTCCATTAGAAATAAAAACAATTAAGGAAAAAAAAATACAAACCCCAAGCAATTTTGACTCATTATAGAATCATAGGTTTGGAAGAGACTTCTTTCTTCTCTCCAGCCTAAATCTCCCCTCTTGCATCCATTATTCCTAGTCCTGCCACCCTGGATCCTATTCGTAAGTCCCACCCCAGCCTTTCTGTAGCCCCCTTCAGGTACTGAGAAGCTCCTCTGAGGTCCTCCTTGACCCTTCTCTTCTCCAGGATGAACAACCCCAAGTCCTTCAGCCCCAAAAAGGCAGCTGGGGGGGGTGTTAGGGGCAATGTAAAGCTCAAAGAGGTGTTTGAGCTGAGAGTCACCATCAGGGCAAAGTTGCTGTGGGTGCTGACAGGGCGTTATCTGGGTTCTTCAGCCTGGTGGAAAAACACTTGAGCAAGAGGATAAAAGTGCCCGGGGTCAGGGGGAGCAGCTGCTGGGGCCGTGCTGGAAGGGCTTTGCCCTGGAAACATCAATTCCATCCCAGCGTGCTCAGAGCAGGGACAGAGATTGCATTGCAGAGGGCTGGGAGCTGCCAGCCAGAAATAACACTGTTTGTGTAGCAACCAGAGAAATAGCAACAGGAGGGAGGTGAGGTGTGTACAACTCTAACACTTTTTTTTTTTTTTCCCCTCTGAGGCCAGAAATAGCCATTTATTTGGGTGAAAGAGGTTAGTCGGTTAGTTTACATTTTCACAGAAACACACAGTGTCAGGGATTGGAAGGGACCTGGAGAGATCATCTAGTCCCATCCCCCTGCTGGAGCAGGAAACATCCAGATCAGGTCCCACAGAAAGGCATCCAGGTGGGGTTTGGATGTATCCAGAGGAGACCCCACACCCTCTCTGGGCAGCCTGGGACACTTCTCTCACCCTCACCAAGTTTTTTCTATTTCTGTGAAACCTCCTGTGTTCCAGCTTGCACCCTTTGCCCCTTATTCCATATGATGATGTCTTCTGGTTATACTGGTCTTCCTTTTGCATCATGAGCATCATTAAACCTCTTTCCTCTCAAAATAAGGGATGTGTGAGATTTAAAGACAAATGCATGAATTGGACTGTTGTAAAATAGGTGGCATTTTACTCAAAAGATGCAGAGGCTGTTTCCAGCCTTTCAAATTTCAAAATTTCAATTTTGAAATTTCTCTTTCTCTGGAGACATTCAAAACCCATCTGGATGTTTTCCTGTGTGACCTAGTCTAGGTGTTCCTGCTCTGGCAGGGGGATTGGACTAGATGATCTTGTGAGGTCTCTTTCTATTCCTGATATTCTGTGTGATTCTGTGTTTAGAGGAGGGTTTTGCTGAGAATCACATTGCTTAAGAGAAAATGTGAGCCTGGAGACATCATTCCTGCAACCTTGAAGATATTTTAGCTAATTTTCTCCCCCTTCAAGTGCAACTGTCTGTGGTGAAGATGCATCATTAAATAAAATGATGCTATGTGCAAGTTAATAAATAGTAGTTTTATTGTCTGGCTGTAAGAGGGAGATATTCCTTTGCTTTTCTTAGAGATCATAGAATGGGTTGTGTTGGAAGGGACCTTCAAGACCACCTAGTTCCAACCCCCTGCCATGGGCAGAGACACTTCCTACTAGACCAGCTTGCTCATGGAATGGTTTGTGCACTCACCCTTTCCACATTTATAAACAGGAATGAGGTCACTCCTCAGTCTCCTCTTCTCCATGTTGAAGAGACCCAGCTCCCTCAGCTTTTCCTCAGAAGGGAAAAGCACAAGGTCACCCCATGGGGACAAACCTCCCACCCCCCACACTGCCCCTGCTTAATCCCTCAGCATGGCTGGGTCAGAAGAGCTCAGCAAAAGGGATCCAGGAGGTCAGAGAGGGAAGGGAAAGGAAGGGGCGAGCAAGGCTAAGACTGGATCTACCCAAATCTGCATCCATGGAGAGCTGAGCATCACTCTAAGGTTTCTAGCTCATAGAAAAGGCCATGGAGTGAGATCAGAACCTGAGAAAGCATTTCGTAAAGGACTATTATCTCCAGAATTACACCTGGTTTAGTTTCATAGAGGAAAAAGATCCCAAACCATATGAATCACCAAAGAATATTTATAAAGGTTCATGTTGTTCTTGTGCATTTCCCATCACATGGGGATGTGTCAAAAGATCACACTTTGTCCTGCAAGTGCTGAAGAGGGGTCTGGAAATAGTTATAGCAAAAGCATGTGATTCCACTAGAGTATAGAATCATGGAATGGTTTGGGTTGGAAGGGACCTTCAAGATCATCTAGTTCCAACCCCCCTGCCATGGGCAGGGACACCTCCCACTAGAGCAGGTTGATGATGATGATGAAGGGATTGGAGCATCTCCCTTCTGAGAAAGGGCTGAGGGAGTTGGGTCTCTTTAGCTTGGAGAAGAGGAGACTGAGGGGTGACCTCAGTCATGGTTATAAATATGGAGAAGCTGAGTGTCAGGAGGATGGATCCAGGCTCTTCTCATTGACCTCCAGTGATAGGACAAGGGGCAATGGGTGCAAGCTGGAACACAGGAAGTTCCACAGAAATATAAGAAAGAAATTTGTCAGGGTGAGGGTGATAGAACAGTGTCCCAGGCTGCCCAGAGAGGGTGTGGGCTCTCCTTCTCTGGAGACATTCAACCTTCCCCGGATGCCCTCCTGTAGAAAATCCAGCGTGGAGGTTTTCTCTTCCCCTCCTACCTTGAGACTACTTCTCCTAAATCTCCTAAAAGCACCCCCCGTGTTCCCAGGAGGGACTAATCAGGCCTGGGATGTGCAAGCAGCTCTGGGTGGCTCCACTGCACACCATTGTCGCTGCAAAAAAACACCCTGAATCAGCAGCAGATGGCTGGGAAATGAAAGCTGGGCTCTCTGCTCCCCTCTTACACCTCCCAAAATAGCCAGCAGCTTCCCTACACCCACCCCACCCCCCACAACCCACACTCTCCACCTTCCCCAGGGATCCAGGGAGCAGCAGGAACCAGCACAACCAGTGTCCTCACTGTGTCTCTCTGAGTTTAAGAGGAGCTTTTGAAGATCACCAGGATGTAAAAATCTAGAAAGTGTTGGAAAACACAATTACCTGACACACAGAGGGGGCACAATGCTGTGGGGGCACCTCCAATACAGAGGCAGAAACCACCTCCCTCGTTTCCATGTTTCTCTACATCTAAAGAAGAATTGAGGCACTTAAATAATGAAATAAAATTTTAAAATAATGAAGCACCTGTAGGCAGGGAGGAAGAGGTGGGCAGCAGGTTTCTTCAGGCATCTTCAGAAGCCCAAGCTGATCTGAGGAATTGCAGGACTCCCCAACAGGGGCTTGTTCTCAGTCCCATCCATCCCATCCCCAAGAAGAGCCACAAACACTCTGCAGAGGGCTTGTTGTTCCTCAAGCTCCATGCAGGGCAGCAATGCTGGGAATTGGGAAGGGCATCCACAGCTCGTTGTGGACTAGATGACCTTAGAAAGTCCCTTTCAACCCTATAATTCTGTGGATTCTGGATTCTGTTCATGGAGGAGTAGATAACCTTTGAAGGTCTCTTTCAACCTTCAGAAGCTCAAGCCTGCCCATGCAGCTGCAGGATCCCTCAAGAAGGTCTTGTTCTCAGCCCCATCCATCTCATCTCCAAGAAGTGCCTCCAGAGCCAAGAACAAACTCTGCCAAGGGCTTGTTAGTCCCCAAGCTCCACGCAGGGCAGCAATGCTGGGAATTGGGAAGGGGATCTACAAGGGATCACATCCCATGGTGGTTTAGATGCCCTTAGAAGGTCCCTTTCAACTCTATGATTCTATGATCTCCAGAAGCTCCATCCATCCCATCTCCAAGAATAGCCAAGAACAACCTCTGCCAAGGCTTGTTGCTCCTCAAGCTCCACACAGGGCAGCAATGCTGGGAATTAGGAAGGGGTCCTACAAGGGATCCACAGCTGATGGTGGACTAGATGACCTTTGAAGTTCCTTTTCAATATGATTCTATGAGTTTCAGAAGCTCAAGCCAAGCTCCACACAAGGAAGCAATGCTGGGAATTGGGAAGGGGAACCACAGCTCATGGAGGAGTAGATAACCTTTGAAGGTCTCTTTCAACCTTCAGAAGCTCAAGCCTGCCCAAGCAGCTGCAAGAGCCCACAAGAAGGGCTTGTTCTCAGCCCCATCCATCTCATTTCCAAGAAGTGCCACCAGAGCCAAGAGCATACTCTGCAAAGGGCTTGTTGCTCCCTGAACTCCACAGAGGGCAGCAATGCTGGGAATTGGGAAGGGCATCCATAGCTCATGGTTGACTAGGTGGCCTTAGAAGGTCCCTTTCAGCTCTATGATTCTAAGATCTCCCAAAGTCCAAGCCCATCTTAGGAGCTGCAGGAACCCCCAAAAGGGGCTTGTTCTAAGCCCCATCCACAGCATCAGAGCCAAGGGGAGACTGCCAAAGGCTTGTTGCTCCTTGAGCTCCACACAGAGGAGCAATGCTGGGAATGGGATCCACAGCTCATGGTGGACTAGATGAACTTTGAAGGTCTCTTTCAACCTTCAGAAGATCAAGCCTGCCCAAGCAGCTACAGGGGTCCCAGGGGATCCCAACCCCATCCATCCCATCTTGATGAAGAGCCATCAGAGCCAAGAGCAAACTCTGCCAAGGGCTTGTTACTCCCTGAGCTCCACACAGGGCAGCAATGCTGGGAATTGGAAAGGGGATCTACAAGGGATCCACAGCTCATGTGGACTAGATGACCTCAGAAGGTCCCTTTCAATTCTATGACACTATGATCTCCAGAAGCTCAAGTCTGTCTGATGAGGTGCAGGAGCCCCGAAGAGGGGCTTGTTCTCAGTCCGATCCATCCATTCTCAAGAAGAGCCAAGAGAAACCTCTGCCAAGAGCTTGTTACTCCCTGAGCTCCACATAGGACAGCAAAGCTGGGAATTGGGAAGGGGATCTACAAGGGATCCACAGCTCATGGTGGAACAAATGACCTTTGAAAGTCTCTTACAGCTCTACAATTCTATGACCTTCAGAAGCTCAATCCTTTCTAAGGAGCTGGAGGAGCCCCATCCATCCCATCTTGAAGAAAAACCATCAGAGCCAAGAGCAAACTCTGCCAAGGGCTAGTTAGTCCCCAAACTCCACACAGGGCAGCAATGCTGCGAATTGGGAAGGGGATCTACAAGGGATCCACAGCTTATGGGGCAAGGATTTAGCCTCAGCAGAAAACCAACCCCCCCTGATTGTGTGAATTCATCAGCTCCGTGCTCACGGCTCTGAGAGCGGAAAACTCCTGGTGCAAATGACTGGGGTGACCTTTCCTGTTTGATGACTTTACCACTGGCTGCCCACACCTCAAATGTCATTTCATTTATGCCCATCCATCATTGACACCTGCTGGAGAGACTGGCAGCTCCTGGTGACAATGTTATCAGGGCTGCTGTCACCCAGCTCCACTTTTAACAACACCCTGCAGCTCCACACAGGAGAAGACCTCGTCATGTTCCACCCACAGCATGGAAAAATAAGCTTGCTTTTTTTTTTTTTTTTTTTTTAAATGAGGTGCTGTGCTTGGGAAAACAAAACCAAGTTATTTAAATTCACATCCAAGGTGTCCCCATCCCCACAGGCTGTGCAGCTACACAGATATATACATAGAAGTAACATCAACAAAGACATTCCAAGAGAAGGTAAACATAGAACCATAGAATGGCTTGCGTTGAAGGGACCTTCAAGATCACCTAGTTCCAACCCCACTAATAGGAGAAGGGACACCTCCCACTACACCAGGTTGCTCAATGCCTCATCCAGCCTGGCCTTAAACACCTCCAGGGATTGAGGGGGCATCCACAACCTCTCTGGGCAACCTCTTCCACTGTCTCACCACCCTCATGTATGCATTTTATTACTGTTTTATGATTGCAAACTCTCCCCAAACATTTTTCCTTCACCCCTGTGAAAACAGTCAAGGAGAAGAGATCCACTTGGTGTTTTCTGCAAACTTTCCACATTTAACACGTGTGGATTAATGCCAGAGATCATGGCTAGAGACATCTTCAGTGCACAGAATATCAGGGATTGGAAGGGATGTCAAGAGATCATTGAGTCCCATGCCCCTGCCAGAGCAGGAACACCCAGATCAGGTCACACAGGAAGGTGTCCAGGTGGGGTTTGAATGTCTCCAGAGAAGGAGACCCCACACCCTCTCTGGGCAGCCTGGGACACTCTTCTCTCACCCTCACCAAGTTTCTTCTATTTCTGTGGAACCTCCTGTGTTCCAGCTGCACCCCTTGCCCCTTGTCCTATCATTGGAGGTCACTGAGAAGAGCCTGGCTCCATCCTCCTGACACTCACCCTTTCCATATTTACAGACATGACTGAGCTCACCCCTCAGTCTCTTCTTTTCCAAGCTGAAGAGTCCCAGCTCCCTCAGCCTTTCCTCAGAAGGGAGATGCTCCAATCCCTTCATCATCCTCATGGCTGTGTGTTGGACTCTCTCCAGCAGGTCCCTGTCCTTCTTCAACTGAGGGCCCCACAACTGGACACAACACTCCAGCTGTGGTCTCACCAGGGCAGAACAGAGGGGTAGAAGTACCTCTCTCCACCTACTGACTACATCCCTTCTTATACACCCCAGGATGCCATTGGCCTTCTTGACCACAAGGACACATTGCTGGCTCATGGTCACCCTGGTGTCCACCAGGATCCCCAGGTATTTTTCCCCCAACTTGCCCAGATGCAGGATCCCTTTGTCATATTTCATGAAGCTTCTCCCTGTCCAGTTCTCCAGCCTGTCTGGATGGCAGAGTGACTTCATCCTGAAACCATCCAGCCTCCACTTGTGTACAGTAGGTTACCCATTTAGAGGTTTCTAATAAAAGCAAATCTTCCTTAAGTGGCTGTTACTGGATTTCTCCTTCCAGCCCCGGGGATAAGCAGGATTCTGGGCTTTAAAAAGATCTCCAGCAGTCGAATAAGAAAGTGACAACTGAGGAATGTCATGGCAAAACTTCAAGATGTTCTATTTCTAGCCCTGTTAATGAGAAGAGCACGTGTGAGATCAGAGCAGAGACACACTGAAACCAACCTTTCCCATCACAGAATGGTTTGGGTTGGAAGGGACTTTAAAGATCATCTAGTTCCACCCCCCCTGCCATGGGAAGGGACACCTCCCACTACACCAGGTTGCTCAATGCCTCATCCAGCCTGGCCTTAAACACCTTCAGGGATTGAGGGGGCATCCACAGCCTCTCTGGGCAACCTCTTCCAGTCTCTCACCACCCTCATCTTAAAGAATTTCTTTCTTCTCTGCAGCCTAAATCTCCCCTCTCCCAATTCACATCCATCACTTCAAGTCCTGCCACACTCTACCCTATTTCCATCAAGCCTGGAAATCTCCTACTCCTCTTCACTCAGCTGCCACCAAACACAGTGTCTGGTTTTCTTTTTTCTTCTTTTTTTTTTTTTAAATCAAATACATCCTTTTGGAATATTTGCTAAAGAAAATTATTTATTTCCTTTTAAAAACAAAGTACAACTTTAGGAAATATCTGCTCGTGACATTCAGATACATCATTTTGAGACTGACTTTATACCCGGAGTCATATTCACATGCACCTTAAATGTTTTTTTTTCTTTGTTTTGTTTTGTATTTTTTCCTACGTTCTCCACCAAATTACACCTCACCACAATATATTTAGAACATAAAAGGCTAACTTGGAAATTCCTATGACATCTGCAGTGGATAAGAAAACCTGAAGAGTAAATTTTGATTGCACCAAGGCAGGTGTAGGCTGGTAAAAATAATAAGGCACAGTGCTAGGGATAGGGAACAGGGCTGGCCCAGCCACAGGAATTGGATTAAATTGGCTTAAAGTCACCTCCCCAAACACAGGGACAACGTTCACCTATCCAAGACTGCTCTTATGACCCCAGGGTTTTGGGTTTTTTTCAGTGTTACAGCAGGAGTTAAAAAAAAACTAAGGTAATCTATGGATTTTTCCAACACAGAACGTCCCTTCTTCTAAGTGAAGTGAAAAGTGTATGAATTTCCCCCCAAACCTTATCAAATTAATATTAAAAATTAAAAAAACCCAAAACAAGTGGTATCAGTGCTAAGCACAAAGTATAAAAGCATTTTTATACTTGATTTTATACATGATTTCCGAGCTGTTGGGTGCCCACAGCTCTGAGCACCCACCAAAAACATGCAGAACTGTGGCTTTTGATTTTTCTCTCAATAATGAAAAGTTTTTCAGCTCAGTTGGATTGGAATCTCAGCTGGGCACCACAGAGAAGTCCCACAAGTCTCTCTCCTTGGGGTTCAGGCTCTCCTTTTCCCCAACAGCACTAGACTTTGGCAGGCAGGGGATTTACATCCATGATTCCAGCAGAGATCTCTGGGTGCAGCATCAGCCTTTTCCCTTGTTTGCCCAGGATTAGCAGGACATTGCTGAGATCATCACGTACATACATCCCACAGCCAAACCTGGCAGAAAAAAAGGCAAAAACAACCCCAGAAGAGCTTGTCTGCAGCAAATACTCCTCTAAAAAGGACCCTAAGGTTGGTTTTGGAGGTAGATTTAACAAGGATGACCGTGGCAAAGAGCTGCTACTGATAAACTGCTGCTTCAAGAGTTTCCAGCTGCATCAAAGTTGTGACAGGTCACAAGGGTTGTAAACAGTTTGGGATGGAGCAACACGGCCCCTCTCCCACTAAAGTCACATCAGAGTCTTCCTTTGGGCTCTCAGCTCACCAGAGGACCAACACTCAGAGCTTGCCCATCCTCTGCCAGGCTCCAGACACCATCAACACTTAGAATCATAGAACGGTTTGGGTTGGAAGGGATCTTACAGATGATTTAGTTCCAGCCCCACCTCCCTCTACACCAGGTTCCTCATCCAGCCTGGCCTTAAACACCTCCAGCGATTGAGGGGGCATCACAGCCTCTCTGGGCAACCTCTTCCAGGATCTCAGCATCCTCAAAGTAAAGAACTTCTTTCTTATCTCCCTAAATCTCCCCTCTTCCAATTTGCAACCATTACTCCTAGTCCTGCCATCTGGACCCTACTCAAAAGTTCTACCCCAGCCTTTCTGTAGCCCCCTCCAAGTACTGAGATGCTACTGAGGTTCCCCCTGAGCCTTCTCCAGGCTCAACAACCCCAACTCCTTCAGCCTGTCCTCAGTAGGGAGGTGCTCCAGCCCTCTCATCATCTTCCTGGTCCTCCTCTGGACCCACTCTAACAGCTCAATGTCCTTCTTATGTTGGACATTTTCACCATCTATAGAAACTGACACCCTTCCCTATGAGCCTCTGCACCTGAAAGATATTCCTTCCTCCTCACCCACCAGGAATATAGAATCATAGAATAGTTTGGGTTGGAAGGGACCTTAAGATCATCGAGTTCC
>VZTY01002355.1:5125-17033 GCA_013400935.1 Turnix velox | reverse complement strand
GGGCCTAAACCAGGACACACTCACCCATTCAAGTCAAACAATACCAAAAAATGACAGCAAGTGCTGCAATTCTGTCCCTTTAATTTCTGAATCCAGCTGAGGTACAAAATGGGATGAAATTCCCGAAAGGCTATTTGGGTCCAATAAATACCATCACTAAGGCAGCATGTGGGCCTTTTTCTATGATACTACTTCAATCTGTCACAAATGCTAGCCAGGGCTGGCAAGTGAAAGATTTTTGTGATTTTCCTCAGTGAGTCTTCTGCTTATATTTGTCATTGTCCTGCCTCCGTTTCAATTGCTGCAGTGGCCAGTGAGATACACAGACAATTCAATGAATTAGAAACACCTTATCTTTCTAAAAGGAAATAGAAATAATAGTGGATAATACACGTATTTGGTGGTAAATAACCAAGAAATAAACTGTCACTAGTTAAAACTGTAAGAATTGTTTTCTTATCTAAATATTCACCTTTTCAAAAAGAAAGCCGCAGCGCTTTATACCAAAACCTAATCCTTTCATCTCACCACTGACCAGGATAAAAAATACACTTTAAAGTTATTAATTATTCTTTGTTATAGAGAATTATCATCTATAAAACAGCATGCTGCACTTTAAGGATAGACATATCTGATGTTGTATTCCTTATTTTCCCATCAGTATAAAAATGATGAATCAAGATTCAGCATTTTTAAAAGGAATAAACACACTTCACAATTAAAACTCTGATGCTCATAGCTAAAATTTGTATTCATAGCCATTCAAAGTTGTATTCATCACAGTTCAGAGGACATCTGGCTATTCATACAAATAACAGCATTAAGATAAAAGTCTTTAAGCAGAAGATGATTGCTCTTGCAAGAGGTGTATCACTTTTCACTTGAGATACAGAGTACCCCTTGTGGGTAGGGCTTTATATTGGGGCTTGGAGTAAAATTTTTTATGCCTTGTTTACTCAGATCAAATGTATATCAGAGCATACATTAGCATTTCCATGCTGCCGAACACGGTAGCTACAAACTACCACCATTATTAGCAGGTTAGATGGCATTGTGTAACTATCCTATCTGTAGTAGTTTTCAGTGCCACAACCACTGGCAGAGGTTAGACAAATATTGGGTGATGGCAGTATAAATATTAGCTTGACATTCAAAACATAGCAGTTTTATTTGCTGCAGAGAAAGGGAAAGAGGGGAAAAGGAGAAAATTCAAATAAATGTTGGACAACCACAAATCAGGATAAAAGACTAACTGAATGACCAGCAAGGGAAGATTCAAAAAAGAAAACACCAGTGAGTGAGACCAAGCTATAAGGGTGTTAGGCCACATATTCTCTGACTTCAAAAACCCATGAGCTCTCTCACCAGCATCAATGGTACTGTGGGGTATCTTCCTTTCCTGTGTATTTTTTTTTTCATTGCAGCACTTCTCCCCTTCTGCAAACGAGCTAAAACTGATAGCTGCAGCATCTAGCATGTGTTAGATATACAGTGGAAATTATCTCCTCTTTGCTGGGTGCCTCACATTGTGCTCATGGAGACACTGCTCTGTGTCGTTAATTCTCTCACTCTCTTCTGTGCCTGGGGGGAAGAAAAGTGCCACTTAGCCAATTTGCTTCTTAAGATCTCAGATAGGCAAATACTTCTTGCAGTGGAAACATGGTGCAAGGATCTTTATCTTTAAACCTTTTATAAATGCACTTTATTTTAATGATTGCACAACCCGTATTCTGAAAAGAAATAGGTTCTCTGGGAACTGACATCATGCTGCCAGAGGCCAGGAGACCTGAGTCAGGTAGGTCTTCATTCCCCTAAAATGATGGACAGACTTCTTGGTCATCTGCATCAGTTCTTTGTATGGACTGTAACATCAGATTCTGTAAAGTGGAGTGTTGGTTTTTGTCACAAAGGGGTAGCTCTTATTTCAGTGAAAGGAATGGAGACATGCACGTGTGTGTGAGCTAACACCAGAAAAAAATTCTTGCTCTTGTACAGTTTAAAATAGTATGGCACTTTCAGAGAGCAGTCTAGGGGAAAGGGACTTGGGGGTCCTGGTGAACAACAGGATGACCATGAGCCAGCAATGTGCCCTTGTGGCCAAATAGGCCAGTGGCATCCTGGGGTGTATTAGGGGTATGGTCAGTTTGAGAGAGGTTCTCCTCTCCCTCTACTCTGCACAGATGAGACCATATCTGGAATATTGTATCCAGTTATGGGGCCCTCAGTTCAAAAAGGATGGGGAACTGCTTGAGAGAGTCCAGCACAGAGCCACGGAGGTGATTAAGGGATTGCAGCATCTCCCTTATGAGGATAGTCTGAGGGAACTGGGTCTCTAGCTTGGAGAGACTGATGGGTGACCTCAGTAATGTTTATAAATATACGAAGGGCGAGTGTCAGGAGGATGGAGCCAGGCTCTTCTCAATGACCTCCACTGACAGGACAAGGGGCAGTGGGTGCAAACTGGAACACAGGAGGTTCCACAGAAATATAAGAAAAAGCTTTTTCACAGTGAAGGTAACAGAACACTGGAACAGGCTGCCCAGAGAGGTTGTGGAGTTTCCTTCTCTGGAGACATTCAAAACCCACCTGGACGCCTTACTGTGTGACTTGGCCAAAGTGTTCCTGCTCTGGCTGGGGTGATGATCTGACTAGATGATCTTTCAAGTTCCTCTCCAGTCCCTGGCATTCTGTGATTCTGTGATTTCGGCACAAATTTTCCAGGATCTCATGAGAAGGCTCAAAACACTTACCTAGGCCCTACCTGTCTTGCTTTCATACCTGGTGTCCAGATTTCTAACATACAGAAGAGTAACACTGAATTTGCATCATCAAGATCCTTTGGGTATGGGATGTAGTTACAGTGGCATTTCAGGAGATTCATACAAAAATGTATGTGTTTATGTCCAAGGAGTCCCATGGGTGACAGGCTTCTAAAGGCATTGGAGCCCTCCTCTTGATTATATGCTGCGAGAGGCAGGAATTACATTGACTTTCACAGGTGGGATGTTACTTTAGCACAGTCCCAAAAATCAGTTCAGCAACTCTTCATAAGACTATATCTTTATGAATATCAGTAAAAACAGAAGCTAAGGCATTTGGGGATAGAGAACCTGGGTCACAGTGTACTAGCATCACAAATCACAAGGCTAAATTCTGAAAAAAATCAGAAATATTAAATCCAGAACATATACTGAGAGGTAAAGGGCAGGTCAGAGCAAGTTATGGTCCTGCTCAAAGGTTTAACATTTAATTCTTCCTGTGGCCTTAATAACTGTCAAGAGTTTATAGAAACCAAGATAAATCTTCCCATTTTATGGAATTCCAGAACACACCCTGCTGAGACCTCTTGATTTAATCCAAATACCACAATGGGACTTCAAAGAGAGCTGCTGTTAGGTCCTCTCCTTTTCTGTATTAGAGTTAATTCAGATTGCAAAACTGGATTAGTAAAAGCCATGTTTTTTATTGCACCTACCTATATTTGAAGGAAGATGTCATAGGCATGACAGACTTAGTGAGTCTGCCATGGTTTTTGTTTCATTTTGTTTAATTTTGGATTTAGGCTTGAGGTTGTTTTGATGGCTTAAATACGAAGGTAGAGTTAAGTTAGAATCCTCCCATCCTTTGCCTGACCCATGCCTTTCACTGAAGTTCACAGAGGTGGCAAGTGAGTGGGCACACTATTCAGGGTACTTGTACGCTATCAAATCTCCATGCAATCCAGACCTGAGTGCATGACCAAGAAGAGGCTTTCCCCCACTGCATCTCTGAATAAGTGTACTGACAGTAAAAGTCTGGCAGCATTTTTGTCCACTTGCCCCTTCTTCTTGTATGACTGGGACCAGGGGGAAAAGTGGGCATTAGAGCACTGTAAGTTTTGAAAAAATAAGCCAGATAAATTTTTTCCAGTGACATTTTTGTAAGTGGTGAGCCTGCTTTTGAGCTGCCAATGTTTTAAACAGCTTCCTGAGAACTTTCTTGCCTTATTGTGATTTCTTGGAAGTGGGTTTTGCTGTCTTGGTTAACTTCTCTCCATTTAGCAAAGGAGATAAGTTATTAACAAAGTTAGTCCAGGCACTCACCTATGTAGATAGGAGTGCATCACTCCAAAATGTTCCTGTGGGAAATCACATTGCAGAGCTAGATGGTTTCCACAATAAAGTAGGCCTTCTTCAATTCTCAGCAGACATCTTACAGTTCTCTTTTCCTTTGAGGTTTTCCTTTCACTGTCTCTCACGGCAGGACTCCTCCTTTGACATTTTCCCCTCTTAACCAGTAAGGCCACTATTCACAGACTGCTGCCCTCTTTCTTCAGGCACAACTTCTCAGTTTTCCCTTGTCAGTGGAACAAGTTCCCTGAACTGACAGACACCTCCTCCTTAATTTTTGTCCTCACAGATGTCTGCAAGACACTAATTTTGCATCTCAGCTTTAAAGTAATTTCTCTAAGCAGTAAATAATGTCTATCACTTCTGTGCAAACATAATATGCACCCTTGTGCGAATTTTGCCCTCTTATCGTTTAAGTACGCAGTCTCTTTATCTCTCAGAAAAGTTTCTTCACTCACTTGTCCCTGTGAACTACTGTCTGAAAGAGTTTTTGGCTTCCTTTGGAGCAGAGGAAAGAGCACCTGACACAATGTGGATACAAAGGATGCATTTCATACATGAGGACCTATAGCCAATGATGTCAGTATTGAGTGCATCTAATGTTTTAAAATAACCTTTATCTTTTTACATTAAATACCTAACATTTATCAATTTGGTTTTGCATTCACTTTGTACTTACACAGTTAGTGATTATGTGTCTTTTAACATGCCAGTATGCCATATCTTGAATGGATTCTATAGCTTCTCCAACTGCTCCTTAAACATGTATCTCAAAGAGATAGGGATTCTGAGCCTCCACAGCCAGCCCATTCCAATGTCTCCTGCACCCCATTTCTCCTCTTGTACACTTCTACATACTTACACCTGTTAATATTCATCTCACACTGAGTTTTAAGGCTGACAAGGCCATTTTTTTCCCCAGTCATGAGTTGCTTTCATTCTCTGAGGGAAAAGATTTCATCCTGTATTACAGATTAGATTTTTCTTTTCTGTATGGTGTCTTTTTTCTCTGGTGGTGATGTCTTGTATTATATTCAGCTCTTGATCCAAATAAATCCTTCAGTTTCTTGTACGAAGAATTGCTCCTCTGCTAGTAATTTTGCATTCAGTGTTATCAGTGATGGCTGTATCAATGATAGTGTGATACCATGCTCTTGATAGATTTTGTTCTATAGTCTACAATTCAACAAGTTAACTTTAGATTTTAAACTTGTTTTTTCAAGGTATATGTGAACTTTACAAGTTAGGATCCTTCCATGGGGGCCTTCTACTAATTTTATAATGGCTTACTTGGAACAATTCAAAAGCAGCTATCCAAACACTTTCATACCAATACATAGATTTTTTACCAAACCTGGGTTTTCTGGTATGTTCATAATGATATTTAGTCAGACAGTTCTAGGAATCTCATCTATATAAAAATGTAACAATAGCATAATATTTCTTCCATTGCAAGATGACAGCAAATGTATTATTGACTGTGAGGATGATGAAACACTGGAACAGGCTGCCCAGAGAGGTTGTGGATGCCCCCTCCCTGGAGGTGTTTAAGGCCAGGTCGGACAAGGCATTGAGCAACCTGGTCTAGTGGGAGGTCTCCCTGCTCAATGGCAGTGAGGTTGGAACTAGATGATCTTTAAGGTCCCTTCCAACCCAAACCATTTTATGATTCTGTGATTATCACAGAAGAAAAATATTACATAGCCATATCTTGCTCTTCAAATATTCCTACTTGCCTCCTTGTTACACACTGAGTTTACAAACAGTTTTTTATGGTTCACTGAATCACAGAATGTCAGGGAATGGAAGGGAACTTGAAAGATCGTCTAGTCCAATCCCCCTCCCAGAGCAGGAACACCTCGACCAGTCACACAGTAAGGTGTCCAGGTGGGTTTTGAATGTCTCCAGAAAATGTCTCCACACAACCTCTGGAAGGCCTGCTCCAGTGTTCTGTCACCCTCAGAAAATTTTTTCTCCTATTTCTGTGGATCCTACTGTGTTCCAGTTTGCACCCACTGCCCCTTATCCTGTCATTGGAGGTCACTGAGAAGACCCTGGCTCCATCTTCCGAACATTCACGCTTTGTATGATTATAAACATTACCAAGATCACCCATCAGTCTCTCCTCTTCTCCAAGTTAAATAGACCCATCTCCCTCAGGGTTTCCTCATAAGAGAAATGCTCCAATCCCTTCATCATCTATGTGGCTCTGCACAGGAATCTCTCAAGCCATCCTGAATTTGTGGGTACAAAGTTCTTCAAATTTTACTCTTTCTCAGCTTGCACTGTGTTGAACTGACAGATAGATGTGTAGTGATGAAAGACTTTTAATGGTGCCTGTAGGGGAAGTTTTTGCCTCTTAAGTTTGTAGAAAAAGGCAAGTTTGCATACATTACAATGAAGTATTTTCTCCATCTCTGGAACAGAATCCTCAAACTCCTTCTATATGTAACTGGCTCTTTATGCTGCAGATGGTACAAATCTCATTCAAAACCTATCCAGAATCTGAGCGCTGCTTTCTTTTCAGCAATTTCAACTACATGGTTCTTGAAATCACTTGTTTCAGAGGTCTGGCTCCTCTACCCAGTCATTCATCTTGCACAGCTTGTAGGAAAAAACCTCTAAAAGCCAGAGGCTCTGAAGTTATCAGAGAAATGGAGTGGTACAATGATGTTCCCTTGTTTCCAGGGGAAACCATGTCAATAATCTCCAGATAAAGCAGGCTGAGTGACAGGATGATATATGAGGCAATCCACCAACTCTTTGACATTTTGCCAACTACAGATATTATCTCAAAACAAGTAATATCCTTGAATTATAGTTATGCTTTCACACAATATTAATTGCATGCCAAATCACACCGGCTTACAGGGGGACACAAAAGTCTCAAAGAATGTCTTTTACATGAAGCAAGAGGAACTGCGGTAAAAGGGAAGCAGGAAGCACCCATGCAAGACCATTACCTCCCTCCCTATGTTGTGAGTACAGTCTTAGGTTCCTGCTCTGACAGAGGAATTAGTCTAGATGATCTTTTGAGATCCCTTTCAATCCCTGACATTCTGTGATTCTGTGAATACTGAAGACTCATACTTTGTTCTTCCAGACATATTCACTGTTACCCAATGTTCCTGATTTGCGGAAATCCAGGACACTCATTTTATCTATTGCTACTTGCCCCTGTTGATTCATGGGCTTGAAGTTTCTTGAGTATGAGCTCTACTTGCAAAATTAATTTTGATCCACAATGTAAAATCTAGCTCATGAATAAATTAACTGTCTCCCTCCTCCTCTAAGAGTCAGAACTGCTATTACCTGTGTTACCTGTGTAAGGGTGTTCTTCTTACTATACTTTATGCAGCTTCATTCTCCTCCACAAACACTGTATGAGGAGGCAAACTATTTATTATGATTACAATTTCATATTGCAAAGTACTACATGCTTTCCACAAATATTTAGTATACAAGTTTTAATGGAGATAGAAAAAAAAAAAACAACACCACTCCTTACACACCATTTATTGAGTTTTAAATAACTGTGAATTGGACACGTGTTTGCCATTACTGAGATGGATATCCTTTCTTAAATAACTTAAACATTCAAAAAATGAGGGATATCATATGCCAGTATACAGAATTTACATTGTGCTCAACACATCCCATTAAATAAGCTAAAATATCAAATTCAAAGTGCAATCTGTAAAATCTGTGAATCTAGTAAAATCTGCATGTTTTTTTCTTTTTTGAAATAAATGTAGCTTTTGTCAGAACATATAATTTAGTATTAATTCAATGCAAAGTGCAGCAGCTACACCTCAAAGTGGTGGGCTGTTATTACAGTGGAATAGTCCCATCCAGTTCTACAGCAGAGCTTTGAACATCAGATAATGATCTTTTACACAGAATGTCCTATGAAGAGTACAAAGGCTAGAGCTTGATCAATACAGTAGGTGATTCTTGGCCTGTACCTACATTCATCTACCTCTGCAACAGCTGAATGCACTACTGTCTTGTTTTTAAATTATAAAATTCTTTGTCAGCAGTCAGATTCCACAGAGTAGAAGACAGCAGCCAACAGCAGGTTGATAGAGCCCTTTGAGTTGCTTTCGAACAAAATATGCAGCAGGCAGTCTCCAATCAACTTGAATACTTTGTCTACAGTCTTGTCTCAAGCAACACTGAAAATAACTTATTTACTGTAACATAATAATTTAGAGAACAATATAGAAAAATCTTACTTAAAGCAGGACCATGTTAGGCATCAGCAAACTTTGCTGGGTTCCAGCCAGCAAGCCAGTCTATATTAGGATCTTGTCATACGACTTTTAATACCTGAGAAGAATTTGAAACTGAGCATTCCATAATTATAAAAATAAGGAAAAGGAAAAAGCAGCTGTGCGCTGAAGAGTAACAAACATTACAGTATTAATTTTTACAAATCAGTTTCACACAAAAAGTATGATTATGTGCCCAAAATACACATTTCTCAGAGAAATCTACTTGCAAGTGATATAAATCTGCATCGCTCCACTGCCTACATTTTGCTGCTTTTATGATCTGTCACAGTGGGCCTCATCAGCTGTGAAATTCTCAAGAAGATAGTCCTACCTCCCACTAACAACTCTCCTTTAAGAAACAGTATACACCTCAGCTCTTGCTTTCTGAACATAACTTTAAATACAAAAGTTATCTGAAAGGTTTTACAGTGCTTGGAAGTTAATTCACCCCAAAGTTCTTATTAAAAGCCACTTTCCTGAAGATGAAACTACAGAAAATTAGACTTTTTATCAAAGCAAAGAAGAAAAGTTTTTGCTTGGTCTACTATTTATAAAGGAATTATCATTTATTAAAGTTTACATCCAAAGCCTTAACTCTCTCACAGTTTTGATATGAGGTGGAACGTAAGCAAACCATATTTACTCCAAATCTGCAGCACTTTGCAGTTATAAATGATACATGAAAAATATGCCTGTGGTATCAGTTTCCAACATAAATTGCTTGCCAGAACCATAGCCATTCCTCAAAGTATAACCTCATAACTGAATGGATCTAGACATCTCTTATCTTTAAGGTTGAAAACAAACATAAAACTTGAATTTACTATTCTTTTGTAAGAATACAAGACTAAATGTCACAATTCATTGCTCACTAAAATCTAGGTCTTTAGCTTGGCTTTTAAGTGGTTATCTAATTTTTAAATGATTATCTGATTTTTTTCCAAGAATATCTAGCAGATAACTGCAGTACTGTTCATACCACTTTGTAATGCATTGGTCAAAAGTTAATGTATAGCTAGGCACCTACAAATTTTTATAGTTTAATCACAATCCATGCTGACCTGAGCTCTTACTGAAGTTAATATACACACTTAGGTGTGAGATTCAATGCCAATTCAAGAAAGAACATGTCTACAGAGGCAAAGAGGCATTTCTGCAAAGTTTCCATAAGAAGGAAATATACAGAATACAAATGTTTACCAGTCAGTGAAAATACAGAAAAATTCAAAAATCCCTTAAATTCCTATTTATCGTCTGTGTGCTATTCTTGCATTTATACTGTGTAACTGCTAGGATTCAATTACTTGGTTGTAAATACTTTGCACCACTCTGCCAATGTACTTGGAGAAGCAACCACATACTCCATGATTCAATGTGACGCACAGCCAGACTCCCTGTGTCACATGCCAGGCAGGGAGAAGCACACTCAAGTATGCTTCTAGCACACTCATGTGCTACAACCATATCAAAATCAGAGCTGAGGAGGACAGAGGATGGAATGTAGGCATCTTAGATTGGCTTTCAAAAAGACTTTATACCAGAAGTTAAAAAAAAAGTGAATTATGCACCAGAGAAAATCTTTTATCACAGGGCTTGTAAAGAGCCTTTTCAAAAAAAAATGTTTATGTAGAAAGTACACTGCAAAACAGAACTAATCTGAGAGGCTAGTGGTTACTTTAGAGTTTCAGAGCCTCTATCTTTGTCCTTTCTGTCTCCTCTCTACACAAAGTATCACTTGGATCCATTTTTTAGAACATCTGAAGTGCTGCCTATCTTAGGAAGAAGGCAGAATACAACCCTATTAATTTGTCATTATTTAAATGCTGTCTGTGCTGGAATGTAAGTTTAAACTCCATCCCCATGACCAACTTCATGTAATCTTCACAGATGATTTCTTGTGTGCGCAGAGAAGGGTGACGTAGGGAACACCGATGAATGCCCATCTTTCACTTGGCCAGAACTTTATAACAGGGCCCTGCTCAGGGATCTCAGAGGCAGCATCGAAGTAGGCAAAGCAGACACAGCCCAGGTATGCTGCTAGGCAAATCAAAATGTGCCTGAGAATAGACACATGGCCCCACCCCCCCCCAAAAAAAAGAGAAAAAAGTCACTAACATGTCTTTAGTAAAGCAATCAATTATACCACCACACTTTAAAATCACTCTGTCCTTTACTTCCTTCACCTAAATCCCCTACAAGATTGCTCTCAGCCCTTTGCATGCAGGCAAAGAATACAGAGATTAAAAAAAACCTACAAAGCCATAGCTGATCCTTGGTCTAAACTGGTTGCAACTTTTTCTCCTCTCTGCACATGAGAGATTTTCACAGAAATGCTGACAAATGGTACATTGAATAGGAGCACAATTTGTTGGGTAGTAAAAGAGAACAGGCATCAAAACCATTTACTGCTCATTGACTTCATCTTCACTTGTTAAACAGTGGTTATTTAAGCTTTCACAGTCACTGCTTCAGTTCATCAGTGCCGTGGGATTTTTAATAACCAGCAAGGCAATGGATTTAGTTACAAACAATGAACTTGGAACTTGGAGAATGTGATAAGCAGTTTTAGATTCCTAAGTCTGCCAGCTTGGGTAACATGACACTTGCTCTAGGCTTACAGACTTACCAGTAATTCTAAATAGTACTAACCAGAAACACCTTCCAGGCAGCACAGGCAGGGAATGTGATGAGGACGCATCACATTTTAATCAAACTATGGAGACTTACCAAACATAACATAAGACTTACCAAACACAGTGCAAATAGGGGAAGTTAAATGAGGACCAGATCTCACAAAATACTTTGTCACTGATCCAGCAGAATAGTGCTAGCATCCACCAAAGACCGGAGAAGAGACCCAGTTTGTATACACGTAGGTTTTCACACCTGAGGGGAAAAACGCAAATAAGCTGTTACAAAACAAAATCTGCTTTGAAATGGCAGCCTGATGCTTTTTGGCTGCATTCTATACTTCAGTGTAGAATTCGAAGTGTCAGGAACATATTTTTAAATGTCTCCACCGTCAATGTCCTTAACAGAGAAACTTTACCTACAGAAACCATGGGCCTGATGCAAGGTTGCAATGAGATGACAAAACACTCAGTGGCTTAATTTAGAGTACTGTCTTAAATACCATGTGCAAATCAAGGGCAAACATCAAAGCATCATCTTATCTAGGGGTGGGTATCTAGGACTGTGATCCATTAGTCTCCTAACAACCAACTACACAGCAATCATTCTGATTTTTTCATATTTGTCACTATATAAATGCTGTCAAGAAAAAGGAAGTGGATAGTTGGTTTTTCAACCTCTACAAGTTAGTAGTGTTAATGTAACAGTTCCAGAGATCTTTTGAGGTAGGATCCAGAAGGTCTAAAGAAGCATGCTTTACTACTGATGTAGATGTAGAATCATAGAATCATAGAATAGTTTGGGTTGGAAGGGACTTTAAAGACCATTGAGTTCCAACCCCCCTGCCATAGGCAGCGACACCTCCCACTAGATCAGGCTGCTCAGTGCCATGTC
>VZTY01002352.1:4311-26378 GCA_013400935.1 Turnix velox | reverse complement strand
TTGGTTTTTTTTAATATCTATTTATAAGATATGGGCTTCAAATTTGTCACTCCTGCTCTGGCGTGGTGACCCCTCTCTGCTGTGTGAAATCCACATGTAGGGGAAGAAGCGGAAAGCAGAACCACAACCCTTTGCAACCCAGTGAAACCACCCTCCCTTAGGTTCCCCTCAGCAGAGAAATGAAAGAGCAAGTGGCAGTTTGGCTTTGCACCATTTTAAAAGCTATTTCTCTTTAAAACAAAGCATTGTGGTAGTGAGAATGTAAGACACAAATACCACCATGGAGCAAAAAAGAACTTCCTTGTGGAAGAATGAAGTAGACCCTCTCCAGATAAGAGTCTATGAAGGCTGTTGGAAGCAGCACAAACCATTGTCCTTCTCAAACCTTGAGCAAAGAGGGAAACTCACCCTTTGAGAGTAGAAGGAAACCACAGCCAGTGGAGCAACAGCCACAGGGTTGTGACTTTTAAGAGCTCATCCACTCACTAAGCCACCCAAACCCCCAGCAGGATGGTCAGCAGGGCAATGAGGGGGTTTTGCCCCTGGTGATACTTCCCTGGTGTTGCCTCCAGCTCTGGGGGCTGTTTCTGTGCCTTTTTTACCCACCATGAGCCATGCCAGACCCTGCTGATGGATGTGGACAAATATTAATCCCACACAGAATCAATGTCAGGGATTTGAAGGGACCTGGAGACATCATCTAGTCCAACCTCCTGCTGGAGCAGTAACACCATGGACAGTAAAAGTGTGGATAAGACACGGGGTTTGTTTCAAGCTATGGCGATAAGTCCTTGCCCTAAAGACATTAGAGATGAAGGTGGTGAGGCTCCAGGCTGCCTGGAGAGGTGGTGGAGCCCCTATCCCTGGAGATATTCAAGGCAAGGCTTGGTGAGGCTCTGAGGAACCTCATCTTGTGCAGGATGACCCTGCTCACTGCAGGGCGTTGGCACTAGATGGCCTTGGAAGGTCCCTTCAAACTCATGAAACTGAAATGGTTGTCTTGATGGTGCTCAGACAAAGGGAGCCTGATGGGAAGAGGGAAGTGAGGAGGAGAGAAATAGCAATGGTCATTTCTCACCCAAGCAATGAAGATATTTTAAGGTCTTCTTTAGTAATAACATAAGCAGTAGTCATTTTTAAATTTAAAAAAAATCAGTAAGAACAGAAGAAGCTAAAATACAACAGATAAATCTATAGGGAGACTGAACACCAAGTTGTTGTGTCCTGCAGATAGGTAGAAGGGGCAAGAGGGAAGAAAAAATAAAGATAATAATGAAGAAAAAAAAATAGGGGAGAAATTGTTTTTAAATTGAGAGTAAAGGAAGAAAAAAGAGTAAAGGAAGAAAAACAATGACAAAGGAAAGAAAAAAAAAAGACGGAAAAGAAGAAAAACAATGACAAAAGAAAGAAAAAAGAAGAGAGTGAAAGAAGGAAAACAATGATGAAAGAAAGAAAAGGGAAAGAGAGTAAAATAAGAAGAACAATGACAAAAGAAAAAAATTAAGAACATAAGGAGAAAAGAAACTAAAAGAAGGAATGAAAAAATTTTAAAAAATGGAAGAAGAAGACTTAGATCTTAGGAAATAACTTTAGGGCTTCTTCTTGTCACATTGTGTTGACTCTGTGAACTGAGAGGTCCCTCCCAAACCTAGACCATTGCATGATTCCAGAAGAAAATTAATTGCCAATATAAAGCAATGATTTCCTTAAATTAATCCATCATGCACAGAGTGAGCTTTTTCTTCCTCCTCCTCCCATGTTCCTGGAAAATTAGGAAAAAAAAAAAGAGAAATCTTTCAAATTCAAGCCCTCTGCACAAAGACATGACCTTGTGTTCCACCACTCAACATTTTGCACCCCAATGGAATTCCTCAGGCTGCGTGGGCATCATTTCTCAGGGATCCTTGGAGATCTCATCCCTGAAACCTTGGAGAGAAACCTCCCTGTTTACTCCCAGCTCCCTTGGGGGGCTCACACCAACTCCAGGAACCCTTTGGGTATTTGTCCTCTGGGTCTTGGGCTGAAGCTTAAACCTTCCAGCCCCATCTTCTCCTGGTGCCAGAGCTCGTGTTTTGCCTTCAGCTCATGGACCAGGGAGTCTGTGCTGGGGAACCACTCTGGATTCCACAGAGAAGGAGAGATTTGGAGAGGTTTGCAGGAATTTTTCTCTTTTCCAGGTGAAGAAGTGCTGCTTCAATCAGTGCATCCACCCCCTGAAGAAGCAGGAACCCCACCATGCTGATGCTCTCAAGATCCCTCCAGAGGAAGGAGGAGAATTTGAGGGGTTTTGAGATGATTCCTTTTTTTACTTGGTGAGGAAGAGCTTCCTCAAGCAGTGTGTCCACACCCTCAGGAGCAGGGACCCCACCATAAAGTGATGTTGAAGTTCCCAAGGTCCCTCCTGAAGGAAAACCAAGGTGTATCCCATATTGCTGAATTTTAACTTGAAATTTGGAAAAAAAAAAAAAAAGATATTAACAGACCAAAGAGCTGAAAGGGGGATCATTCAGATTAGGAGACAGTGGGTTATATTTTTTTCCTCTTGAAGCAGCTCACACAGGACATTTCCATCAGGTAGGTTACATTCCAATTTAATTGATAAAAAAAAATCACTATTGAGTGAGAAAAACCACTCCAACGTGACTTGTTTTCTACTTAATGAGACACTAATTAATGAGGCAAATTTAGCCATGATGTTATTGCTTTTATTTATCTCAGAATAAGAACAACCCCTCTTATAAAGGGAATTCATCCCTCCCAAAGGTGCCACACAGGAAAGAATTTAGATGCTCATGAACATGAATCATTTGCAAGAGGAATTCTTTCCATGATGTGTGAGTCAGGGCTGTAAAGATTCAATTTTTAGACTTTTTTTTCCATATTATGATGTTACTTTATTGAAATACTTGGGTTTTTTCACATTATTATTCTATTTCATTGATATATTTGTGGGTTCTGATATTATGATGTTACTTTATTGATATATTGGGGTTTTTTTTACACATTATTATGTTATTTTATTAATATATTGCAGTTTTTTTCATATTATTCTAGATCTCCATCCTGCCTGCTGAGAGCAGCTCTTTTATTTTTCAACTCCCCGGAAATGGATTTATTTATCTGGGGAGCACCAGCCTCTCTCATTACTCCTGGGCTCTGGGAGAAAGAAATAATTTCTCCTCTACTTGTAGTTTCTTTGTGCCCTTTGTGCTGGCACCAGGAGAATGGCTGGGGGAAACCACTCCAGTGTCACCCACTTTGTCCTCTTGGGTTTCCCCAACCAGCCTGAGCTGATCTTTGTCATGTTTCTGCTCATGTACATCATCACAGTGCTGGGGAACCTGGGGATGATCATCCTCATCAGAGCCAACTCCCAACTTCACGTGCCCATGTACTTCTTCCTCAGCCATCTCTCCTTCCTGGACATGTGCTTTTCTTCATCCATTGTGCCAAAGCTCTTGTCAGGTCTCCTGGCAGAGAGAAACATCATCTCTTTCCCTGGTTGCATGACACAGTTCTTCTTCTACGCCATCTTTGGCACCACAGAAGCCATCCTGCTGGCTGTCATGGCCTATGATCGCTTGGTGGCCATCTACAAACCTCTCTACTACCTGCTTGTCATGTCCCACAAGGTGTGTGTCCAGCTGGTGGTGGCTTCCTATGCCGCCGGCAGCCTCAACGCCCTGGTGCACACCCGGGGTCTGCTCCAGCTCTCCTTCTGTGGCCCAAACCTCATCAACCATTTCTACTGTGAGATGCCACCCCTCCTGTTGCTCTCCTGCTCTGACATCAGGTTCAATCAGGTGGTGCAGGTCATCAGTGTTGGCTTCATCATCACCATCTCATCCTCAATCATCTTTGGGTCCTACATCCGCATCCTGCTCTCCATCTGGAGGATCCGCTCTGCTGAGGGCAGGCACAAAGCCTTCTCCACCTGTACTTCCCACCTGGTGGTTGTTGCCCTCTTCTACATCTCAGCTGCTTTCACCTATTTCTATCCTCTTTTGAGACATGTAGAAGATCAGGGGAAAACCTCCTCCATCTTCTACACCGTGGTGACCCCCATGCTCAACCCTTTCATCTACAGCTTGAGGAATAAGGAGGTGAGGAGCATCCTCAGAAGGGTGAAGGACAAATACTTCTTCTGGAGGTCCCAAAGGTCCTGCTCTGACTGAGCCAAAGTTTGTATCACCCACCATGATGAAGCCAAGGATGAAGCACAACCTGGTCTAGTGGGAGGGGTTGGAACTAGATGATCTTTAAGGTCCCTTCCAACCCAAACCATCCTATCATCTAAAGCTGACACCTTCCAGGTGAAGAACACTGTCCATCATGGTCTTCCTTGTTCTGAACACCACAGAGACAGAATTACAAAGAATTCCATGCTGGGGACCCTTGAGATAATAAAGTATCTGAAATGGTGACGTGTGAAAGAATGAAAGAACACAGAGAACCCTAAAAACACATTGTTGATGAAAGTATTGGATTAATTAGATCTCTAATTAGTGCTTGAACATCCACAGTAGATGCTTCTTCCTCAAATCTTTGGTCTGAAGGAGGTGGCTGAGAGCAGAAGGGGCCAAGCTAAACACAGGTGACCTGCTGGGCAGGGAGGGACAGGGAATTCCATCACTCTATTTTCAGTTTTTCCTATGAAGTTGTCAAATGTTTTGCCTCACTACAATAAACCTCATCTATTATTGTCTCTGATTTCTCCAAGGAGAGTCTTCATGTGGTCATTATCTCACACCTAGTGGGCTTTTCTGGGTGGGTTTCCTCTATGGGTCTAGCCTGGAGCCATCACAACAACATGCTCCTTTGCTTAGAAGCAAGGTGATGCTTTATCTCCTCTCAACTTGGCCAGGAACAGTCTTCCAAGACATTGTTTGGGAGTTGGGGCTGTTCAACCTGGAGAAGAAGAAGGGTTCAGAGAGCTTCTTGTGGCCACCCACTGCCTGAAGGGGCAATAGGAAATCTGTGGAGGGGCTGTTTGCCAGGGCATGGAGCCACAGGATGAGGGGGAATGGTTTGAAACTAGAGCAGGGCAGGGTTAGATGAGACATGAGGAAGTTCTTCCCCATGAGGGTGGTGAGACAGTGGCCCAGGTTGCCCAGAGGGGTGGTGGAGGTCCAATGTTTGGGGACTTCCAAGGCCAGACTTGCTGAGTTTTTGAGCAACCTGCCCTAGTGTAGGGTGTCCCTGCAGGTGAGCCTTCAAAGAGCCCTTCATCCTTCCTACATTGATTCCACGATTGTTTGAAAATTCTTAGATTTTCACTATTTATCACCTGCTGTTGACAACACAAGAAGCTTTGGTGCTTACAACCATGTATTTCATCTCCAGCTGTTCCCTACTCTTTGATGGCTCCAAGACTCCTCCCATCTCTTGTACAGATGTGTTTCCATCTGGGCAAAGCTCATTTTCCATCACACCTGCATCTTATTAACAATTTCTGCTTCCATCTGCCAGGGGTTGAGTCATCTCCATCCAGGAGCCAGCCTGTCTTTCACAGCTGACTCAGTCACCATCAGTTCTCCTTCTGGAGACAACGAGGCTTTTTTGGAGGCTTTGATTCATCTGATCTACTTTAAATAGAATCATAGAATAGTTTGGGTTGGAAGGGACCTTAAAGATCATCAAGTTCCAGCCCCCCTGCCTATGGCAGGGACACCTCCCACTACATCAGGCTGCTCAGTGCCTTGACAAGCCTGGCCTTAAACCCCTCCAGAGAGGGGACATCCACAACCTCTCTGGGCATCTTCTTCCAGTGTCTCACCACCCTCACTGTAAAGAATTTCTTCCACAGGTTTCCTTTTTTTGGGGGGAAAAAGCATGGTTTATCCCACTTGTGTCTTGGTGTTGGGGCCAACTCTGCTGAGATGGCAAACACACCTTTTTGCTCAGTGCATCCACACTCAGGGCACATTCTCAACAGCTAATTGAAACAAATTGGCAAAATTTCCCCCAAATTAATTGATAAACTAATTAAATAATGCACATTCTATAAGGGGAATTAGCTTGCCTTACTGGGAGATGTTAGGATAAGGAGAGCAGAGCCTTGGAGCTCTGCAAGTGAGGGTTGACCTTGGGAGAAAGATATGATGGGACTTGTTGGAATGAAGCCATGAGGGCAGCAAACTGTGCCAGGAGCAAGATCTAACAGAAACAAGGAGGACACTGGGTATTTGTGTCATTTGTGTATTTTGGAGAAGGTCCAGAGGAGGGCCAAGGAGATGATCAAAGGGCTGGAGCAACTGCCTTTATGAAGGAGTTGAAGGATTGGGGTTGTTCAGCTTGGTGAAGAGAAGGCTCAGGGGGGACCTCAGAGTAGCTTCTCAATACCTGAAGGGGGCTACAGAAAGGCTGTGGTAGGACTTTTTAATAAGATACGGGATGGGAGGACTAGAAATAATCCATAACCCCTCTGGGCATCCTGGGCCAGTGTCTCACCACCCTGAAAGGGAAGGACTTCTTCCTCATAGAATCATAGAATAGTTCAGGTTGGAAGGGACCTTAAAGAACATCAAGTTCCAAGCACCATAGGCAGGGACACCTCCCACTAGATCAAGTTGCTCAGTGCCTTGTCCAGCCTTGGTCTTAGAAACATTTATAAACCTAATTTCTGGATGGCCATGATAGAAAAGAATTATAAAAGTGAGAGGAGGTGGAATCCCCATCCCTGGAGACATCCAAGGCCAGGCTTGCTGAGGCTCTGAGCAACCTCATCTAGTGCAGAATGTCCCTGCTCACTGCTAGATGGCTTTGGAAGGGCTCTTCCAGCTCTGTGATCCTATGAAACATGGGGTAGAAAAATGTAGAAGTGATCCTGAGCAGACCCAAAAGGAGCACAGAAAAAGCTCCTGTCACAACCAAGCACATTCATATCTCCTCAGCAAGGAGCTCAAGGTGCTGCTGGGTCACTGTATCATCCTACAGAGGAAGAAGGACCTTGGTCTCTCTTCCATATGCCAGAATTTTATGTCATTCCTCCATATGGTAGAATTTTAACCTCAGGGATGATGGGAGGATACTTCAATCAGATAAACCTGGAGGAGCATTGCTCTCCATCATTGTCCTCCATCCACCCAGGCACAAAATGCAGCCACATGTCAACGTGCTGACCCTTCAGCTCATCAGTTTTGGGACCTGGAGCAGGTCTGACAAGCAAGGCAGCTGTAAAAGTTCACTTTGTTGCTGAGGAGAAAAGTTTCCTTCTTGTTAGACCCTGCTAATTACTCTCACATGGCTTGTTAAGAAGAATGAGCTGAAGGTGACTGCAAAGCCCTCTGAGGAGCTTTGGTGGTGATTAAGAAACTTTCTTGGTAAACCCCAAATGGTCTTGTTAAGCTGATTGACTCCTGGAAGACTGCTTGGTGTCCCTAAGGGCCACTTCTTGCTCTGGGGAAGGGAGCAGCAGTACTTGAGATGGAAATAGCCATAACCACTTGCATGGGGAGAACATGGAGCTTGGGCCTTCTTGGAGGGCTTTCTATGTAGCCACAAGCTTGATCACACACTCTCATGAATGGAAGAGACATCTTTGTAATTAGTATGGATAAGATGGTTCCCTTGGTTCTTATCAATGGGGTGATAATCCACCTCCTGACCCCATACCAGAGGGAGTGGGAAGTTCATTGGGTTTCTCCTTTCCCTTGGACCTCCATGAGGACACCTCACACCTTCAATATCTTGCCATTAATTGCCTCAGGTTTTGGACTTCTTAAATTCTTCACCTGGGAAGAAAACTGGGAAGAAGACTTCATGCATCCTCCCTGCATGATTGTTTTTTCATAAATGGGATTTTCCTGCTATGTTGAGGATTTGGAATCTCATGATAGACAAGGGGAATGACCTCCTCTGGCTTTCAAGATCTAAAAATTCATTGTCTACTTAGGAGATAAATGCAGAATCAAAGAAAGTTTAGGTTGGAAGTGACCTTAAGGCCACCCTCTGCCTTGGGTGGGGACACATCCCACCAACCCAGGTTTCTTCAAGTCCCATTCAACCTGGTCTTGAAACCCTCCAAGGATGGGGCAACCACAACTTCTCTGGGCAACCTGGGGCTCAGAGCCTCACAGCAAAGAATTTCTTCCCAAAAATCTCTTCTCTTTCAATTTAAATCCATTCCCCCTCATTCCATGGCTCCCCTCCCTGACCCCAGAGTCCCTCCCCAGCTTTCTTGGAGCCCATTTAGGGACTGGAAGGGGCTCTAAGGTTTTCCTGCAGCCTTCTCTTCTCCAGCTCCCCCTCCCAGCAGAGGGTCTCCATCCCTTTGGACACCTCTGTGGCCTCCTTCTAATTTCATAGTTTGACACTGAAGGAGATTCAGATAAGATTTTTGGGAAGAAATTCTTTGCTGTGAGGCTGGTGAGCTCCTGGCCCAGGTTGCCCAGAGAAGCTGTGGCTGCTCCTTCCCTGGAGGGGTTCAAAGCCACGTTGGATGGGGCTTGGAGCAACCTGGGCTGGTGGGAGGTGTCCCTGCCCAGGGCAGGGGGGTGACACTGAGTGGGCTTTAGAGTCCCTTCCAACCCAACACATTCTGATTCTATGATTCAGACAAGGTGAAATAATAACTAATTAATAAACTTTATTTTGGAGCAACACAGAATGTCTCCTACTATTCCTGGCAGATGAAGCAATCTACCAGTAGATGACAACAACATTCATACTCAAATTCAACAGCTGGTATGCTAAAGAAAACCATTGGGGAGGCTAAAAATGGACTGGAAAAGTAAAAAATAAACCACAAAACCAATGCTACACCCCAGAATTAGTAGTTTTAAAAAACAAATTTGCTGCCTCCAATTATATTTTGGCTTTTTCTTTGAGGAGGAATCCCACAGCAGCCCAAGGGACTGGTCATGGAGATGATCTCTTATCATTTGGTTATTGGTTTTTAACTCCTCCTCAGAGCTATTCAAGTCGAGGTTGAAATAATTCAGGTTGAATTGGGATGAAATTAAACTTCAACCACAGCTGATGAGCATTTTTGGAACAACAAACACTGCCATTAACCCCTGAGCAGTTTCCAAAGGTGAAAGAACTGCCCCATCCATCCATCCATGCTTGGACTCTTCTTATGAATCTCTCTGAGTGTCCTCTCTCATTTTTGTGCCAAATCCTTTGCAGCAGGAGCCCAAAAAAACCTACCAAATATCTTAGGGAAAAAAAGAAGCCACACAGCCCCTCACTCCCTTTATTTCTTTATTTTTAAAAACATTTCTACATTTCTTTAAACTAAAATACATTAGAGAGGTGTTTTTTTTGGGGGGGAGGGTGTTGTTGCCCACATAAAATAAAATTAAATTCATTTTTTTCCAGAATTAATTACATGTAGAAGTACCTGTTTCTTGGCGATGTAAGGAAATACCAACTGGGTGGAAAATTTACTGAAGAAGATCATTTATCTCAACTTTAAAGTTGTTTATTTGTTGGATTTGGGTTTTTTTTTTGTTTGTTTGTTTTTTTTCCCCAGATTGTGTTTTTTATGGGTTTCCCGAGTGACTCAGATTGAGTGAAGGGAAGAATGATGGGGAGTAAAAACAATAGCAGTGGCACAATCTGTCAGATTTGGTTCAATTTCAAGCTTATCCTACTTTTGAAACCACCACAGAGACAAGTCAAAAGATGCTAATCCTGCTCCCATAAATCAATTCTCTGGGAGGTGTCTGTAGAACCTGGTTCTGTGGAACCTGGTTAGAAGGGATTTTACAGATCATGGAGTCCAACCATGAACCCAACTCTGATAAGAACCATCTCCAAACCCTATCTTGAACCTCTGTGTTTGCCCAGCTCATAAATACCTCCAGAAATGAGGTTTTAGCCCCTGCCCTGGGCAGATGATGGAATCCTAGAGTTGGAAGAGCCCTTCAAAGGTCATCTAGTCCAATCATAGCACTAGATCAGGCTGCTCAGAGCCTCAGCAAGCCTGGCCTTGAATATCTCCAGGGATGAGACCTCCACCACCTCTCTGGGCAACCTGGGCCAGTGCTAATGTAATTAACTTCATCACACCATGGGGCAATGACAGCTATTTTGTCATTTATTGACCTATTAATGATGTATTTCCCACTCATTCCCTATGAAGAAATAGACTTTCCATGCAGTGCACCAAAAAGTTAAGGAAAGGAGATTGATATTGATACCCTGGGGGGGGTCTTGCTGTCATAGTGTGGAGAAATAAACNAGAAATTAATTTAATTTGACTTTATTTTATTTTTCTATTCCTCTGTAATATATCCATATCTATATCTATATATCTATATATGTTTCTATATTTCTATTTCTTTTTCTATTTCTATTTATATCTATATAATCTACACTGAGAGAGAGAGATTACACACATAAGTTTGCCAGAGGAATATAAAATTAATTAAATTTCTCCCAAAGGAAAGCNAAAACAAAAAAAAACCCAATTAAACAACTTAAAAGTTGAGATAAATTATCTTCTTAAGTAAATTTTCCACCCAGTTAATTTTTCCTTACATCCCCAAGAAGCAGGCACTTCTATATGTAATTCATTCTAAAAAACAAAAGAATTTTATTTTATTTTTACATTCTTCTGTAATATTTCTATATCTATATCTGTATATCTCTATCTTTATCATCTATATCTTTACTGAGAGAGAGAGATTACACACATAAGTTTGCCAGAGGAATATAAAATTAATTAAATTTCTCCCAAAGGAAAGCTTCCAAAACCCAGTTTTGGAATTTCTTTGCATCCATGTAGGTACTTCTATATGTAATTAATTCTGAAAATATGAATTTATTTTAACTTTATTTTATTTTTATATTCCTCTGTAATATTTCTATATCTATATCTGTATATCTCTATCTTTATCATCTATATCTTTACTGAGAGAGAGAGATTGCGCACACACACACAGAAGTTTGACAGAGGAATATAAAAATAATTATATTTCCCCCCAAAATAATTACATTTCTCCCAAAGGGAACCTTCCAAAATACTTCTCAACAAAGCCACCTCTGAGGTCACCAGAGATGAGCATTAAAAAAGCAATTAAATCTGTCAGGAGGAAGGTATAAAATGTCCTCACAGCCTGTCATGACTGAACATGAAATAAGGAAGAAATAAGAAACAAGATTTTTAACTGGTGAGGGAATAAGAAGGGAGATTTTAATTTTGTAGCAAAATGAACTTTAAGGAGATGTACATAAATGTATAAGGAGATGTACATAAATGTATAAGGAGATGTACATAAATGTATAATTTTGAAGGAGATATCACAGGCAAAGAAAAATCACAGGGCACAGGAAATTCTGGAAGTTGTTTTGAAGATTTCTTGAAGGTTATTTCACCAAATTTAAAAAAAAAAAAAAAAATTAAAGGCTCTAGTTTTAATTAGACCCCACAAGTTCTGGGGGTCTAACCCACTTTTGGGGTGGTTGCTCTGATTTATACTGGGTTTTTCCCTTCTGGGTTACTTAAAGAAGATGAAATCTCCCTGGATGAGGCATTGAGCAACCTGGTCTAGTGGGAGGTGTCCCTGCCAGTGGAACTAGATGATCTTTAAGGTCCCTTCCAACCC
This sequence comes from Turnix velox, assembly GCA_013400935.1. Lineage (NCBI taxonomy): Eukaryota > Metazoa > Chordata > Aves > Charadriiformes > Turnicidae > Turnix > Turnix velox. Next base: position 14,826 of record VZTY01002352.1, on the reverse strand, counting down.
AAAGCATTCTATGATTCTATAAATATTTCATCTGGGATGCACCTTGGCATCTTAAAAGATTAGAAATCATGGTGCTTCTGCTATCTTTAAGGAGCCTGGGAGAAGAAGACAAGAAGAAGACAAGAAGGGCAGATTAAATCACCCACTGACATGGAAATAATGTGATGGTCATCTTGAAGAAAGTTAAAAATAGTTCTTATTCAGCAGATGGAGGATGATTCTTCAACAAATCTTCTGATCCTGGCACACATCTGGTGGGGTAAGACTTTGAGTCATCTTTAGTCTACAAAAAAAAAAAATTATTTATTTTATTCTGAACCTTCAAGTTGTCAGGGATAGAAACCTGGATTTCACATTACCAAGGGCTTAAACTTCAGGAAATGTGGTTGGGTGATGGTTGGGTGATGAGACCCATGGGTTATGAGTGCCCTCATCTATTGGGGTCCTGTGCCACCAGCAGGATCCCCCCATGAGAGGGGTTTTGAAACAGAGTGATAAAGATATTTTGAGGAAAAATGCTATTTTTTTTCTTTTTTCTCTGAGCAAAGAGGTAAAAATATAATCCACAATGGTTTGGGAGATTGGAGATCACAGAATGAGTTGGATTGGAAGGAACATTCCAAGGTCATGGAGTTCCATCCCCTGCAGTGAGCAGGGACATCCTGCACTACATCAGGTTGCTCAGACCCTCAGCAAGACTCCCCTTGAATTTTGTCTCCATGGGGATGGGGTCTCCACCACTTTTCTGGGCTACCTGGGTTGGTGTCTCACCATCCTCATGGGAAAGAACTTCTTCCTCATGTCCCATCTAACCCAACCCTGCTCTAGATTCAAACCATCACCCCTCATCCCATGGCTCCATGTCCTGGCAAAAAGCCCCTCCCCAGCTTTTCTGGAGCCCCTTCAGGCACTGGGAGGTCACTAGAAGGTCTCCCCAAAGCTTTCTTCTTCTCCAGCCTCAACAGCCCCATCTCCCTCAGCCTGTCCTTGCAGCAGAGTGGCTTCAGCTCCTTCATCATCCTTGTAGCCTCCTCTGTCCCTTCTCTAGTAGCTCCATGTCCTTCTTTTGCTGATGGCTCTACAGCTGGACAAGTTCATCTCCTTTCAGTTCAAATAAATAAAGGTGCGATTTTTTTTCCCACTCTCCTGTATTTTCAGCCTCTCTCCTTCCTGGTTGGACCAAAAGCCCTGAATGGCCGAGCAGAACCACAGCTCAGTGGTGGACTTTGTTCTGGAGGGCTTGAGTGACCAAGCAGAGAACAAGGTGGCCCTTTTTGTGTTGTTGCTGATGGTCTATGTTGTCACCCTTTTGGGCAACACAGGGATAATCCTACTCATCCGAGGTGACCCTCATCTCCACACTTCTATGTACTTCTTCCTGGGCAGCCTCTCCATCGTTGACATTTGCTTCTCCTCTGTGGTTGCCCCCAGAACCTTGGTGAACTTTGTGGTGGAGAGGAAGACCATTTCCTTCCTTGGCTGCATGGGACAAGCCTTCTTCTACATCATCTTTGTGACCACTGAGTGTTTCCTGCTGGCTGTCATGGCTTATGACCGCTACGTGGCCATCTGCACCCCCTTGCTCTACTCCTCTGTCATGACAAGGAGGTTGTGCATGTGGCTGGTGGTGGGATGCTACACTGGGGGCCTCCTCAACTCCACCATCCAGATGAGCTTCATCATCAGGTTGCCCTTCTGCAGCTCCAACATCATCAACCACTTCTTCTGTGACCTTCCCCCCCTCCTGGCTCTCTCCTGTGCCAGCACCTACATCAACGAGATGATCCTCTTCTCCATGGCTGGTGTCATTGAGCTCAGTACCATCTCCACCATCCTGGTCTCCTACACCTTCATCATCTTCACCATCCTGAGGATTCATTCTGTTCAGGGCAGGCAAAAAGCCTTCTCCACCTGTGCCTCCCACCTGACAGCAGTGACCTTGCTGTATGGAACCACCATCTTCATGTACCTACGTCCCACCTCCAGCTACTCCCCCAGCACTGACAAAGTGGTCTCTGTCTTCTACACAGTGGTCATCCCCATGCTGAACCCCCTCATATACAGCCTGAGGAACCAGGAGGTGAAGGATGCCCTGAGGAGGACAGCAGAAAGGATCACAGTCAGGCTTTGAACCCTCCTCATCAAAACCTCACTCAGGATTTCCCTTGGAGCCTGTGGAAATGTTCAGAAGTTGCTTGGAAGAGACCAGAAGCCATCTGATGGGGTTGTGGAGCCAACTTTGCTTTGAGGTGGACGTAGGGATGGGATGTTCTTGAGCCAAAAGAACATTTTGGAGCTCCTTGGTCCTGCAATTGGCAAGTTGTATGGAGATATATATAAAAATATATATAAAATAGAGTATCAAATGTATATTCTGCTATATATTTATGTAGAATGGGATGTTTTCTTATCGTCAGAGTGAATGCCAACACACCTATGGCACTGAATTCCTCTGATAACTCCTGAGGGATAGAAATTCAGGGATATGGGACATCCCATCTCTCAATATTTTAGGAGAAAAAATGCCCAAATTGGAGAAATCCCAAATAATTTCACAGCCAGCATCAGGCACTTTGGGCTCTCCCAAATTTATGGACTGAACTGGGGAGGCAGCTGCTGTGAAAAACTCTTTGGAAGGATGGAGAACCCAAGATCTAAATGGATAAATTTCATTTTGATACAGTTTTTGGGTCAAAAGAATACAAAGAATAACCCAAAGTGAATGAAATAGAAATTCTTAAATAGCTTTTACTTTGACACCAGGCTGCTGAGTTAAATTGCAGGGTTAAATAAATCTTCATAACTTCTTTTTAGGCAGCCACAGAACTTTCTCCTTTCATTTTCCACCCCTCCATAATTCCTTTCTTTCAAAACTCTAATTAGCTCCCTAATTTATGCCCCTGGTGGTTTGTTAAAAACAAAGGCAAGGGTATGATCAGGAGGCTTTGCAGCAAGAGATTTGAACTCAGTGGGGATAAAGGAATTAAAAAAAAAAAAAATTAACAAACAGAAAAAGCCCCACAAACACCCTGAAAAGAATAAAAAAAAATCCATCCCCAAAACAATGAGTAATAAAACTCTCACATCTTTATTTCTTATGGATGAAACAACTCAGGCCAAAAAATTGCAGCTTTTCCCTCTTTCTCCACATTCTGAACTTAAAACTGCTGTGAAAATGCCATGGGAGGGAAGAGTAGCCCCATTTTTTTCACCCCAAACCACTGCAAACTTTGATATTTCTTTGCAAATTTTGATTATTTTTTTTTTCATCAGGAGAAGGAAAAAAGATGTCCCTTTGCTCTAGGAAGGGGCTGAGGGGAGCTTGGATGGACCCAGGGTGAGGATTTTCCACCTTCATTGAGCTATTATTGCCAAAAATAACCTCAAACATGATAAAAAATAACCCCAAAAGTGATTTTTTTTGGTGATTATTTATTGATCCTGAAGTTATCAGTCTGTTGCTGGCCAGGCAGGATGGGGGTACAAATAACCCTCTTCTTTAGGTGCCCTTCCCAAAAGTTTCACCAAAATTTCACCAAGTTCTGAAGAAAATCTAGATCTGTTTATACCTGAAGGACTTCTTTTGTTCCTTTGTGCTCCATCAGCCTCTAGACATGGGGAAAGGCCATAAAGAGATGAATTCCATGTGTTTAGAACATCAGGTGGCAACAGGGAGATGTAGGAAGGGGGAAAAAAGTTAAATAATTAGCTAGATAAACAGCAATTAGAATTTCTTATCAGTCATCATAATCTCTTGGACATTGCTGGAAATATCTATCTCCTTTAATTTATTTTTATTTCCCATGAAAAGTGGAGTTTTTTCTATTCCCTGGTAAGATTTGGGTGGTTCAATGGCTTCTCCTTGCTCAGGAAAATGGAAATTTGAGGTGTTAATTCCCCATATTTTTAAAATACCACCTCCTACATCAATTCCTGGCTCTCAGAAAGGCAAATTTTTATATTGCTGGTGTTCAAGTTGCACCTTCTGGAGTCTTTGATTTTAAGAACCGATTGGCCATAGCTTGGCCAGGCAGTGGAAAATCTGCAGATCCCTCTGGGCTTGATGGGGGCTGCTTCTCTCTCTTGATCTGACACTACCTGAGGGTTAAGATGTCCTTCCTTGACTTGTTCTACCTCCAGCCTAGTCACAACTATGAAGGGCAAAGCCCTAAAAGCTTGGGTAGATGCTGAAATGGAAAGACAATGGCTGTTGGCAGGCTGAGAGAGTTGGAGTTGTTGGGCTTGGAGATGAACAGGCTGTGGGGAGGACTTCTGGTGACCTCTCAGCAACTGAAGAGGCTACAGGAAAGCTGGGGAGGGGCTGTTTGCCAGGGAATGGAGCCACAGGATGAGGGGTGATGGTTTGAAATTAGAGCAGGGCAGGGCTAGAAGAAATTGGGAAGAAGTTCTTGCCCATGAGGGTGGTGTTGGTTGCCCAGAGAGGTGGTGGAGGCTCCATCCCTGATGACATTCAAGGCCAGGCTTGCTGAGACTCTGAGCACCCTGATGTAGTGCAGAGGGTTGGACTCAATGTTCTCTGAAGGTCCCTTCCAACCCAATTACATTCCATGACTCCATGATGCTGCCTATGGAGGGAGGGGGAAGATGCAGCTCCAGACCCCAACCCAGATCAATTTTCATTGCAGATGTCTCAGATTTCCACTTCACCTCTGGAATTGCTCTGTGGGCAGTGAAAAGCAGCTCAAAATCCCTCTTAATAATATTGGAGACCCACAGGATACTTGACATGAGATGTCTGGATGCTGAGGGATGACCTCACCTAGTCAACAAAGGGTCATCAAGTAATTATGGCTTCTTAAGGTTGGATTTGTCAGGCACTGGCTTTGCTCCCAAGTGTAACTCTGTCAAGCTGTGATTAATGTTCTTCAGGAGAGAAAAAAAATTAAAAAATCAATGTTTATTTGTTCTCTCTGCCTCACAGTGTGATTTCTTCAGGAGCTGCTGATTCCTCTGGGGCCAGCAGAGCTGATCTTTCATCTCTAAAGCAAAGGGACGTGAGAAAAATCCTGGTTCTTGTTATTCCACGAGGCAAAACCACCCCAATTTAAGCTGCATTTTGCCTGTGCTTTCACCTGTGATGCCTGTGGTATGAAGAAGACTCAATCCTGTTGTCCTCTCTGTGCGATCTGTTCTCCCTTTACCCATGAGAAGGAGGAGGAGGAGAAGAAAGAGGAGAAGAAGGAGGAGAAGGAGAGGGAGAAGGAGGAGAGGGAGAAGGAGGAGAAGGAGGAGAGGGAGAAGGAGGGGGGGGAGAAGGAAGAGAAGGAGGAGAAAAAGGAGAGGGAGAAGGAGGAGAGGGAGAGGGAAGAGAAGGAGGAGAAAGAGGAGAAGGAAGAGAAAGAGGAGAAGGAGGAGGAGGAGAAGGAGGAGAAGGTGAAGGAGGAGAAGGAATAGGAAAAGGAGAAGGAATAGTAAGAGGAGAAGGAAGAGGAAAAGGAGAAGGAACAGTAAGAGGAGAAAGAATAGGAGGAGGAGAAAGAGGTGGAGGAAGAGGAGGAGAAGAAAAAGAAGAGAAAGAAGAGAGCTCATGCATCAAGTTCAGGCCATTTGACAGGTTGAGAGAGGTGGGGATGTTGAGCCTGGAGAAGGCTGTGGGGAGACCTCCCAGTGGGTTCCCAGTGCCTGAAGGGTCTACAGGAAAGCTGGGGAGGAACATGGGGCCACAGGATCAATGTATTGAAGAGACAACAGGAGGCACAAAGCCACAGTGTTGGCTCTGGGGATTTGATGTGGTGCAAACCACAGAATCATGGTATGGTCCAGGCTGGAAGGGACTTTTCAGCTCTTGATCAAAGGGCTGGAGCCTTATGAAGACAGGCTGAAGGAGTTGGGGTTGTTCAGCTTGGTGAAGAGAAGACTCAGGGGGGACCTCAGAGTAGCTTCTCAGTACCTGAAGGGGGATACAGAAAGACAGGGGTAGGACTTTTTNGGTGTTTAAGGCCAGTCTGGACAAGGCACTGAGCAGCCTGATGCAGTGGGAGGTGTCCCTGCCTATGGCAGGGGGGTTACCTCATTGCCAAAAGTGTGCCCCAACCAAAATTTTGGGAAGACTCTTGGTTTTTCTTCTTATCTGTGATCACTTTCCTAGTTGGTTGATCAATAAGAGGTCAGTGCTTTGTGTGGCCAGTCACTGAGCTGCATGGGATTGAGTTAGCTCATTGTTGAGGTGGAAGATACTCCAAAGGCTTTTTTAAAACATTTAATAGAGACAGATCTTCAATATTTAACTTGCCCAGAGAGGTTGTGGATGAGCCGTCCCTGGAGGTGTTTAAGGCCAGGTTGGATGAGACATTGAGCAGCCTGGTCTAGTGGGAGGTGTCCCTGCCCATGGTTTGGGTGTTGGAACTGGATGATCTTTAAGGTCCCTTCCAACCCAAACTATTCTATGAACTATCTGTATAATTTCTGGAAGAAGATGCACCTTGTTTAATGAGGAAACAAATAAATTTAATGTTTTAAAACTACCATCTTTGTAAATCATGGTCTTCCTCAAAGTGATGTTGTGATACAACAGCAAATAGTTAAAAACCAGCTTTGAGCTGGCCTGAAATAGAATGCAGGAGAGCTTTTCATTCAAGTTGTGTATGGAGTTTTCACAAAAAGTGAAGGCTTTTGGGCAATCTCCCAGAGAAACAGAGGATGTGGCATCTGAAATGCTTTGTTTTGAATTTATTTTTATCCTTATGGGGCGTTTTTAGATATATTTCACCCCTCACCAAAAAGCTTCCCCCTGAACGTGACCCTCTTCTTGAATCAGCACAGCCCGTGAAGAACCTAAGCTCAAGGAGGAGCTTATTTTTACCACCTTCTACAATATTACATCATTTCATAGGTCAAAAAAAGAAAAGAAAAGAGGGAATATTTCTCAGAGACCTGGAACAACAAGACATCTGGGCTGGACAAGGCACTGAGCAGCCTGATCTAGTGGGAGGTGTCCCTGCCCATGGCAGGGGGGTTGGAACTCAATGATCTTTAAGGTTCCTTCCAACCCAAACTATCCTCCATAGATTTTTAAAGCTTGGTTCACAATCTGTTGCACCTTCTTTCACCTGGAATGGACATGAGACCATTCAAAATGGAAGCAGAAGGAGTTCCATCAACTCTTTGGGGTCAGGTTGGCCAGCAAAGTCTCCCAAATCTTCTCTGTGGATTTCCTCAGGGCATTCTTCACCTCTTTGTTCCTCAGGCTGTAGATGAGAGGGTTGAGCATGGGGACAAGGAGGGTGTAGAAGATGGCGGTGACTTTCTCCACCTCCAGGGAGTATTTGGAGGCTGGCTGCATGTGGCTGAGTCCTGCAGGCACGTAGAACAAGGTGACAGTCAGGAGGTGGGAGGTGCAGGTGGAGAAGGCTTTGAGCTTCCCTTGGGCTGACTGCATCCTCAGGATGGTGAGGAGGATCTTCAGGTAGGAGGTGAGGATGATGAGGAGAGCAGCCATGGAAATGGTCCCGTTGAAGGTGACAAGCAGCAGCTCGTGGAGGTGGTTGTGGGAGCAGGTGAGCTTCAGCAGAGGGTTGGTGTCACAGAAGTAGTGGTTGATGACATGGGGGCCACAGAAAGGCAAAGGCAGCAAGAAGGAGGTTTGGATGAGTGAGTTCAAGAACCCCCCAAGGTAAGATCCAGCCACCAGCTGGGCACAGACCCTTGGGGACATGGAGATGGTGTAGATAAGGGGTTGGCAAATGGCTGCATAACGGTCATAGGCCATGGTGGCCAACAAGAAGACCTCTGTGGTCACAAAGAAGAGGAAGAAGAAGTGCTGGGCAAAGCAGGAGGAGTAAGGAATGGTTTTCTTGTCCCCCAAGAAGCTGAGCAGCAGCTTTGGGGAGAAGACAGAGGAGTAGCAAAGATCAACCAGGGAGAGATTGCAAAGGAAGAAGTACATGGGGGTGTGGAGATGGGGGTTGGTTGCAATCAGCACCATCAACCCCAGGTTGCCCACCAGGGTGAGGAGGTAAACGAGGAGGAAGATGAGGAAGAGAGGATCCTGCAGCTTGGGTTGGCTGCTCAGTCCCAGGAGGATGAAGTGGGTCACTGTGGTGTGGTTTCCTCCGGCCATGGCAAAGTTCTTCCTAACACCATGCCTGCTGGAAGGAGGAGAAAAAGTAAGAGGAAGAGAAGGGCTTGAAGATGCTGCTGCCACCAGCAATTAGATCATTAAAAAATATAAAGCTTTGATCCTTGAGACAAGACCCAAAAGTTGTCTCAGATTTTTGGGCAAATCCTCTTGGGCGGAGCAGCTCACCTGAACACTCAGAGAAAAGTTGTGCTTTATGTTTCATCTTTTAAATAAATACAAAAAAAAAAGGTATTTTTCCCTTTAAAAGAACAGAAAACAGCTCAATGTTGAATGATTTGAAGACTGGAGAGGGAGAAGGAATTTCCAAACTTCATTCCACAAGACTAAGAGGGAGAAAAGGGGAAAGTATTTAATTTTTCCCTTGAGATGACTCAACAGAGTCCTCACAAACTCCAGGAAAAGGGGATTTATTATATTTTTGGTTTTTAATCAGCTCTTACCTGCTCCAAACAAGGGGCAGAAGCAGAAGTTCTGGGCTCTGCGGGGTGTTTTTATCTTCCTGGAGAGAAAAACTTTGCAAAATCTTTTTGAGGAGGGGCTGAGCCCCTGCCTTTAAACACCTTCTAGGCTCCATCTCTTGATCTACATTCAAGGTGGAAAAATGCAGCTTTTAAGATTTTTTTTTTGTGAGAAGGTGGTGACATGCACTCAGGCTGATAAATGGAAGGTGGAAGAAAGGTGATTCTGCTCCTGCTTTGCTAAAAACCCTGCCTGGAGAAGGCTTCTCCTGCAGGGAGAGACCTCACAGTGCCTGAAGGAGCTACAGGATGGAGAAAAACTCTTTGGAGAAAGACAGGATGAGGGGTGATGGTTTGAAACTAGAGCAGGACAGGGGTAGATGAGACATGAGGAAGAAGTTCTTGCCCATGAGGATGGTGAGACACTGGTCAGGTTGTCCCATCCCTGCAGACATCCAAGTCCAGGCTTTGCTGAAGCTCTGAACAACCTGATGTAGTTGCAAGATGTCCCTGCTCACTGCAGGTGGCTTTAGAAGATCCCTTCCAACCCAACTCACCCTATGCCATACTTAGAAATGATGACAAAAAATCAAGAGGTATGAAAAAAAAAATCCATAGTTCGGGTATATTCTAATAAAATTTTGCCCTGAATTAGTAAATTTTGATGCTTGGGGTTTAATCTTGCCGAGCCCACAGTCCTACACAGCACCAACTTCTTACCCAACATCAGGATAAGTCCCTCCATGGTTCCCACATGAGATGTGTCCCTCATCCTAAAGCAGAGAGAAGCATCACAGCCCTCTTTCTTCCATTCCTCAAGCAAACCTGAGTTTGCAGGAGGAGGACGAAAGGGACATTTTTCAGGTGGGACACGAGGCTGAGGGATGCAGGAACTTCATGGATGAGCAAAGCTGGTGGCAGCAGGTTTTTGAGCTGAGTGGATGTCACTGCTGCCCTTGTGGGCTGCTGCAGGGTGACAACTTCTCTGTTTATTTCCTTCCTTGGCCCATGGAGATTAAAAAAAAACAAAAATCCCTGGAGGAAATCAGCAGAAAAGCTTCACATCTGCCACCAGCAGGAACTCTCTGGAGGGTTTGGAAGAAGTTTTATTTGAACAATGAGGGGTTCATTAACCTCCCTTGGCTTAGTGTTGCTGTAAGGATGGATTTTCAGCTGGGGAAGAAGCCATCTGAGGAGCCAAAAAGTGTTTTGTGGGATGAGAAGACCTGGATTTAAATCTTCTATTTGGGATGAGTGAGGCTGAAGCTTCAGTTACTTGGTTAAAGGTTTAAGCAAAGTAAAATTTCTTTCTCTCCCTGCAGAGGGAACATTTTCTATGGCTCAGAGATGAAAAATACTAATTTCTTAAGTTGATCCCTTTTGCAGGAGGAAACCCCAAGCCCATCCTGGAGGTACAAAGGGTAACATGGTCCACAAGCCACGGGTGAAAACACCAAGCCCTCTGGAAAAGGATTTGGGGGGTTCTGGTGGATGAAAAAGATGAAGATGAGCCAAGTGTGGGCTCACAGCCCAGAATCCAGCCCTAACCTTCCATCCCAAGATCTTCCATGATTCTATTTAGAAATATAGTTTTCTACTATTTAGAAACCCTATTTTGCAGTCATGCTTGGGATTTTATTCATTAGAATAATTAGATTCATTTGAAGGCTGCTTGCTATGGCTCAAACAGGAGGCAGCAAACTGAAAATGTTNTATCTGGCTGAACCCATTAAGTTTGTGTTAGTTTTTTCTTGCTGCTGGTTTGACTCATTTCCTTTCTCTACGCCTTTCCCTACTTCCAAATATTCTTTTAAAATAAAATAAAAAAAAAATTTCCACCCCCTCACTTGCAAAACCACCTTTCCACAGGGTTACAGAGGAAGTATTGAGAAATAAAAGGGGAATGTCCTACAAAAATGTGCTGTAATCTAGAATAGAATCTATTAAAAAGGATAT
>VZTY01002351.1:513816-524735 GCA_013400935.1 Turnix velox | reverse complement strand
CTTCATGTACTGATAAGCTGCTAGAATAATCTCCCCAGAGCCTTCTCTTCTCCAGGCTGAGCAGCCCCAGCTCTTTCAGCCTGTCCTCATAGGAAAGGTGCTCCAGCCCTCAGATCATGAATGATTTCTGATGATCTAAGCAGAAGCACTGAAATGTGGAGATGAGGTGTGTTGGACATTGGACGTCTCATTCATACTAAGCCTCTGGGTGCTCTGGGCTCCACTCTCCATTACCCTAAGTGTGCAGCAGAAACAAAGTGTTAACAAATCTGGATCCTCCACTTAAGTCATGGTTCCGTTTTAGGGACAGTTTGCAGAGATATAAATAATTACCAATGGAAATTCAGCATTTGAGGAATATGATTTGCAGATATTTTGAGTTCTTTTTATACCAACTGAAGTCAATGAAACCATTTTCTGAAAATTGGGCTCTGGATACTAAAGTCTGGCAGCCAAAGCTTGATTATCCAAAATTAGATGCCACATCTGAAAAGATAATTGTCAAGTGATTGTCTCATAGGGGAAGTCCAAGACAGAGCCAAGACAAGAAATTAAATCATCTGATGCCCAGTCCTGGGCATGAGTTATAGGGTCAGTAAATGAAAGGCAGAGTTGAAGTATGTTATGAGGATGTGGTATTTTAGTAGTAATAACTAAGAAAAAAAGATCCCCAGAACATGACCTGATTTAACAGCTACCCAAAGAGGTGGTGGAGGTGGAGGTCCCATCCCTGGAGACATTCAAGGCCAGGCTTGATGAGGCTCTGAGCAACCTGATCTTGTGCAGGATGTCCCTGTTTACTGCAAGGAGGTTGGACTAGGTGGCCTTTTAAGCTCTCGTCCAGCTCTATGATTCTGTGATTCTATATCAGTAACTTAGTGTGTTATTTAATTAGTCTGTATTGACTTGCAATCCTGACTTTGTGGTAAAGTGTGACCTGAACAAAATGAAGTCAGCAGTAACTGAGGTAGCTTGCATTTGTGCACATGCCTATGTGACAATAAGGATATTGAATTTTTCATCAAAAGCATATTATTGTCAGTGCCTCATTGAGACAGATTGGTCTCTAACAATTGTTATGTACTTAACAGCTCATGTAGTGTTTTCATAGAGATGACATCCTCTGCTATTTATAGATGAGATTCAAGATCCAGTGTGTATGTTAGGACATGTGCAGGACTGTATGGAGTCTAGTTCCAGGTGAGGATGAGTTATGGAGAAAGTAAATAAAATTAACATTGGAGTGTGTTTTAAGGATGTGTTATTTTAATTAATTTGAGGGACAGAAGTATCTCTGTTCATGCTAGAAACTAGGAAGTGGAAAGGTTTTCTATTTCTCTTAGAAAGAAAGGCTGAGCGAGTAGGAATTGTTCAGCCTGGAGAAGAAAAGGCTCCCGGGACCTTATTACAGCCTTTCAGCATATAAAGGAGACTTACTAAAATGGTGGAGAAAGATTTTTTACCAAGGCCTGTGGTTTTACACTGGAAGAAGATAGATTTAGATTAAGTACTAGGCAAAAGCTCTTTCCAGTTATCCTGGTGAGACAGTGGCCTAGGTTGCTCAGAGAAGCTGAGCCATCCCTGGCCAGACTGGATGGGGCTTTGAGCATCCTGGTCTGGTGAGAGGTGTCCCTGCTCACAGCAGGGATTTTGGAACTATATGGTCTTTAAGGTCAATTCTGACCCAAACCATTCTGTGATTCTAATATTCTATACAAAAGCTATCCAAGCCCTGCTTCAAAAATTATGTCATTTCTTATTTTGCCTTTTTTTCCCCTTTCCTTTCTCCTTTGTGCCATGGCACAAAAGAAACAGTTTGTTTGGTGTTGAAGTGAGAATTGGGGTGTACTGGCTTTGAAAAGCCTAACTGCAAGCCTCTGGGAGGTAGCCTGGTTTAAAAATAGCTGAAAGCTCGTGGAGATTGTGAATGAAAATGAGGAAATGGCTCAAAAATTAGGGACACCACTAGTTAACAATAAGAAAAACCTCACCTTCTCTTGTTGCGTTGGAAAATAGCCGAAACTTTCAATTTGCAATTGGACTATGTTTTTAAGACAGGAGGTGGCAGCCTTGAGTAGGAACTCACTGTTGTCTCTTCAGATTCCAGCTGGAAGTCGCAGCTGGGCACAAGTAACTCAGGATCAGAGTTTTCTTACAAACTGCAATGACAAGCAGCTTAGAAATTGAAGATAGCAGGAACTAGCTTTTTCCTTAGTTCCTTATAATTTAAAATGCGGTTATTTAACAATTTAATAATTTGAGTTATTTTAGCTTTTGTTTATATTTGGATTAAGAGTCATAGAGAGTGGAGAGGCAGAATTTAATCTAGGTTTTCTTATTCTAACTAGGAAAATCCTATTTCAACAGGAATAATTTCAAATCAAATACTTTATTGTTTTATTCAAGCAAGAGTTGTGTCTAATTCTGGACCTCCTTTTAAGTAGCCTGGAATGTTGGGTGATCTTTCATCCCCTAAATGTGGCCTATAAGCTGTGAGGTACTATCATGTGATCAGCAAGTACCCGAGATACTTCTGTCTCCTTCCTAAACTACCATAAAAAAGTGTCAGGAGAACCTACTTTTATTAATAATATCACTGATAGTAGTATTCTAATTAAAAAATCAGCACAAAACCTTGCTCTTACCAAGTCTCAGTAGAGAGGGGAGCTTGATGACATAATTGTTTTTTCTCTTGTGAAAATGCTTAGTTAGAAAAAGATAAAAAAAGATTAAATGAATCACAGTGGCTACATCAACATCCTACTTCTAGCCTTCTGAAGAGTATGAGGAGTGCCTTTCACTGGGACAATCAAGATGCAACCAAGAGAGTTCTTCTGTGCTACTTATTTCTGCTGGGTATTCAAAGCAGGAATTTTACTTGTAAATTTTATTGAAAATTTTGTGTATCTATTGATTGTTTTTTCCCTACAGCTCTGCATTTTAAAAATAGGTATTTTTGGATCAAATCTCAATTTACAGTTTTTTCCTTCAGATGGATGTGAAAACTCTTCTTTTAAAAGCCGTAAATCTTTTGAATAAATTGCAGCTCTGCTCCACCTAGAGAGTATAGGTGCATGTAAGCCTTTATCCATAGCAAAACTGATTTTCTCAGAATCATAGAGTTGGAAGGGACTTTCACGGGACTTTAAGAACTCTATTGCCATTCTATGGGTTCATAGAATCATAAAATGTATTGAGTTGTATGCACCCTTTAAAGGCCATCTAGTCCAACCCCTTACAGTGAGCTGGGACATCCTGCACTAGATTATGTTGCTCAGAGCCTCATCAAGCCTGGCCTTGAATGTCTCCAGGGATGGGACCTCCACCACTCTTGGGGCAACCTGGGCCCTCATGGTGAACAACTTCTTTCTAATGTCTCATCTAAACCTGCCCTGTTTGAGTTTCAGCTTGTTTGTCACAGCCTGTAGACAAAAAAATAGTCTTTTATTTTTAGCCTGTCATTTGTATCCTTGGATTAGCCTGAACATGCACAAATCCCTCTCTTCCACGCAGACACAACAGTCTACCTGTATGAATGCAAGATCAGGTTTGTCTGTAACAGTCCTGTCTTGTTAGAAACAGCAGACCTTCTTATAAAATAGTCTGTTTAATCTTTTTGTTAAACAAACATTTTCCTATGTTTGCATAAGAAGTTGCCCAGCCATGGCTTCCATGCCGTCCTTTAATAACCAGCAGGGTGTGGTGATTAAATTTCCTCAGAGGCTTTTCTTCCATCTGACTTCCAAAGAGTAATTAATTCCTCTGTTAACATCATCACTTACTCACTTTGTTTCTTCACCTCCTTCAGAGATAGATCCATAGGTTAATGGCTGTCTTTTTAGTGGAAAACAGGGGTGGGAAGGATGATTCTTTGAGCCTCATTCCCTGAAGAAATAAGGCTTGTGTGATCATACCCTGTCTATCCCAACATTTATCACTAATAACATGAAACCCTATTGGTCATTTGAGAGAGAGACAGAGAACTCCTGTCTTCCAGCTTCCTAGTAATTTTATGAAAACAGGTGGTAGGAATGAGGGAAGAGATTCTTCTGCTCACTACCTTCTAGTAAGGGAAAGCTTGCAGTGGGAATTCATTTCTTATTAGAAATGAAAATTCATTTAAGCTCTCCTTTGAGGTACAGATGTCTGAGGTGCCAGTGAGTTGCATTGCTGGGAATTTATTCAGGGATCCTCTCACTTCAGTGGGCACAGGCGAAGACAAGGAACAAGCATTGTTTGTACTTGGGGTGGCCTGGAAGTTCTGCAGCAAGGTGACTGCTATCATCAGGTGAATGCTGTGCTTCTGATGTGTAGATGAGGTACCTTCCTGTGGTTGTCATGGCTCTCATTCAGATAGAGCTGTCTAAACCTAACCTTCTGAACGTGGAATGTACTGTACTTGATGCTGAAGAGGTGTGGAACACACAATTTTCCAGTGTTTGCAGTAGAACAAGCTATTTTTTTTTTTATTGCAGATACAAGCTAAGTTTCAAATACCAAAATTATGTAATTTTAGATTTATTTGGGGTCTAGGTGAGCACTTATTACTGTGTGTATATCTGTTTGGTTTTTTTAAATAGGAAGAAGTTCTTCACCATGAGGGTGGTGAGACACTAGCACAGGTTGCCCAGACAGGTAGTGAAGGCTCCATCCCTGGAGACATTCAAGGCCAGGCTTGATGAGGCTCTAAGCAACCTGATTTAGTGCAGGATGTCCCTGCTCACTGCAGGGGGTTGGACTAGATGGCCTTTGAAAGTCCCTTCTGTGATTCAGTAATTCTATTGTATGATAAATAAGGCTACTGAAACTGTTAGAGAAAGTGCAAAACTTGCTTCATACAGCCCATCAGGACAGGCTGAAGGAGTTGGGGTTGTTCAGCCTGGAGAAGAGAAGGCTCAGGGGGGACCTCATAGTAACTTATCACCCCCCTCATTGCAGGGGAGTTGGACTAGATGGCTTTTGGAGATCCCTTCCAATTCTATCATTCAATGATTCTATTAAATTAAAGTGCTTCAAACAAGAAGACAGAGCTGAAAAGGCAAATTTTCTTTACCATTGAACTTTTTATGGCCCTAACTTCCAGTGAAATCAACATAAGTATATGCTCTGCAGAAACCTATCTGGACCTTTGTAACAAACCATCATCACATAAACCAGTGGTCAAAATTCATTATGTTTTGCAATATGTGAATACTATAAAATAATTCTGAAGTTGTGTTTTAAGAATTTTGAAAGGCAGATGTGATACACATTAGAGATGTTACATTGAACTGAATTTGGTGTCAATCTGAAAAACAAAGTGACCTTTGCAATGTTTTCTTATGTTTATCTGGAAACGAGTCAACAAAAACAAAAGTTCATACTCTGTGATGCTAAAAAGGGAAAATATTTTGTCCACCTTGTGAAGAAACGTTAATGAAAAATCCCCTGCAGTAAAAATATGTCCATCTTCATCTTTTTTTTAATTAAACGGCTAAATATTTCACTCAGGAATCCTAGTGAAAGCTACATGGGTCATATAATTTGTGTGAAGATGTTTTCCTATTATGCCAATGCTTCCAGCTCAGATGATTCAGGACAGGTGGTGCTTCCAGTGAGGAGAGTCCAGCCCCTTTTGTCCTTCCCAGAAATCCAGCCCTGCTAAGCACTCTGGTCTGACACAGCCTGACACCAGTTACCTTTTTTTTAGGAGGAAAATTATCCTGCATGGGCTAACATGACCACATGCTTTCTGGCAGATACATGAGGCTGGTTTAGATAGGAAAGGTAGATACTCAAGATTTAGCGAAGGTCAGAGTCCATTAATGCTAAAGAGGTAGTCACACAGTGTTTGAGGTGTGTCTCCAGAGGGCTTATCTGCTCTGTAAACCATGATCTATTTACAAGCATTCAGGCTTCCTGACTGTTTTTAATTTACTACATCCACCGTTTCATAAATCCAGAAAATGATACTCAGTCTTCAGTCAAATACAAGGGACATTTTTTGGTGAATATTTTATAGAATCATAGAGCTGGAAGGGACCTTCAAAGGCCATCTAGTCCACCCCCCCCACAGTGAACAGGGACATCTTGCTCTAGATCAAGTTTCGCAGAGTGTCACCAGTCTCGTGAGGAAGAACTTCTTCCTAATATCTCATCTAGACTTTCCCTGCTGTAGTTTAAAACCGCCCCCCGTCCTATTGCTGATTTCTAATCTGCTGGGTTTGGGAAAGTAATGAAATAATTCTGGCAGAGGTAAAATGTCTCAGTAAGAAACTAAGCACTTTAAGGAAGATAAAAGAGTAATGCTTAGGTAGAAATTCTTTCCCCTGCTCTCATGAAATAACATGGGAACTAGCCTCATCAACATAGGAACTGGCCTCAGTTTCCTCAGACAATACAGAATGAGTGCACAAATCCTACACTGAAAGAGCAGGTTAGAATTGAAAATGGGACTAAGAAACACACTGTTGGCTGTGCTGCATGAGGGATGTCTCTGTTCCTCCCTAGACCCTTCTTCCTCTTCTATACTGAGTAGAGCCATGGGAGAAGCTGACCCAAAAACTCATTTTCTCTTTCTCTTCTGAGTATTTCCTTGCTCTGTTCGTGTGGCTTCTCAGTGCTTTCACATTAGGCTAAACATGGAGCATGTAATTGTCCAGTTCATAAAAATCTATTACAGTTGGCAAAAGATTGTTCTTGTACTTTATCTGATAAGCTTCAGCACTCTGCTTAGTTATCACACTTTTATTACCTCCTATTACAAAGTCTCCCAAAAGACATAGTGAGTCACCACACCTTCTCCTACTGAGAAACTGTGGGTAGTTCTCTCCATTGCTTTACAAGCAGTAGCAAATGGACACCAGCTTTGTGGAAGATAAATCTGCTTACACAACATGCTGCAAAAATTTCTTTTCAATGTACTGCATAAAAACTAAGTTATGAAATATATACACAAATTATTCTGAAAATCGAAAAAAAACCATTCTTCTGTCTGCTTATTTTCTTTAAAACTTTCTGTATTTCTTTAAACCCTTCAAAGCAAGTTGCACTAACTACAGTATGTACAGAACGGTCACAGAATCACAGAATATCAGGGATTGGAAGGAACCTCTACAGATCAAGACCAGTCCCCCTGCCAGAGCAGATCATACAGGAAGGCATCCAGGTGGGTTTTGAATATCTCCAGACAAGGAGATTCCACAACCTCTTTGGGCAGCCTGTGCCAAAGTTCTGTCACTCTCACTGTGAAAAAGTTTTTTCTCATATTTCTGTGGAACTTCCTGTGTTCCATCTTGCACCCTTTGCCCAGAGTCCTATCATTGGAGGTCACTGAGAAGAGCCTGGCTTCATCCTCCTGACACTCACCCTTTACATATTTATNCCTCCTGACACTCACCCTTTACATATTTATAGACATTAATGAGGTCACCCCCCAGTCTCCTCCAAGCTAAAGAGACCCAGCTACCTCAGCCATTCCTCACAAAGGACATGTTACATTCCCTTCATCATCTTTGTGGCTCTGCATTGTACTCTCTGCAGCAGTTCCTTGTCCTTCTTGAACTGAGGGCCCCAGAACAGATATAGTCTCACCAGGGCAGAGTAGACAGGAAGGGGAACCTCTCTCCACCTACTGACTACCAATACACCCCAGGATGCCATTGGCTGTCTTGGCCACAAGGGCACATTGCTGGCTCATTCAAAAGTATAAGGTACCCAACAATTGACTGACTTTTGAGCTGTTTCACTTCAGGATTTCTTTATATCGTGTGCCTGACCTACAAAAAAAAAAATGACAATTCCTGTGTATTTTGGGTATAATCAGATTAAATCTCTGCTGCTATTTATCTGTAAGTATGTTCTACTACTAGCACAGGTGAAGTATTTCACTAATACTGATACTATGCAAATCTCTGGGATGTTGAATTAAACAGCACTGATGCACCAATGGATGCACTGGCCCAGAGAAGACATTCTCTGTTCCCCTGCTATCAGCAATAATACTGACGGGTGGAGACCATGACAAAACTCCTCTCCCTGTTACTAATGAGGTTGCTGCCATGCTCTGCCACCTTCTTTCAACAAACACTGCTTGTTCTTTCTTTTATTTAGAACAAGAAATAATATCTCCGTTCAACTAAGCTAGTGAAGTAAGTGTAAAAATAGATTTCTGTTCAAACCACATTACATTTCCTCTGTACAGAAAACACTAAGATCTTTCAAGGCCATCCAGCAACTAACAGCAAGAGTTAGTAGGGAGAGCAGCAATGGATTTAATAACTATACCATGCAGTATGTAAATTCCTCCTTAGCAGGTGGACTTCTGGTACAGAAATTGATATGTAATCATGTATGCTCTGCTAGAAGCATGGCCTCAGTACCATGGTTTCTCAAGTAACTTTCTTTCTGACTGCAGTTCTCAAACCAGCCCTTTGTCATACAGTGTTTTCTCTATTAAATCCCTGGTAGGAAAAGTCTCATGTGGCAAAGGTTACAGGGGACATATATTAATACAACAAAATCATAAACGTATAGAATGATCTAGAAAATGTCTAATCTCAGAAAAGTTAGTGAAGGCATTTTGTTTTTTAGTCTGATTTTATTTCTTCAGATCTGCCAAATTAAAATCTAGTTTCATAGAATCATAGGGCTGGAAAGGACCTTCAAAGGCTATCTAGTCCAAGCCCCTTGCAGTGAGCAGAGACATCTTGCACTAGATCAGGTTGCTCAGAGCTTCATCAAGCCCAGACTTGAATGTCTCCAGGGATGGGGCCTCCACCACCACCCTGGCCAACCTGAGCTGGGTCTCACCACTTTCATGGAGAAGAACTTTTTCCCTGTCTAAGCCCTCCATGCTGGAGTGTATTCAGATATACAGATAAACTAAGTTTTCTGGTGAAAGAGCAGGCTTTGTAAGGCACTTGCTTTATGCATCTGCCATCAAACAGCAATGTAAAACGTTAACCTGTGTAAATATCAAAACATCATGCCCTGAAAAATGGATTAAAATATGAACGATAAACATACCTAAATTAGAAAACAATTGATATCCAGGTAAATCTGCTACTGCTCCAGAGTGACCAGGATGTCCTTCCTGGCACTGGGTTAATTTATGTTTCTTTGCATATCCTCTTCATCCTACCAGGTAATGCCCTGTCTTCTGCTCATTCTCAATATCTGGATGGGATTGAAGTAAAAAAAAAAAAAAGGTCAAATATTATGGCCTATATTCTGGTATTTTAAAAATATGATTGTTCTCACTGGTCTGTAAAATTCAAGGCATTAAAATCATCACTATTTACATGTAATAAATAGGAACAGAGACAAACTGGGAGTTCGTACTTATTCTTGCCTTTATTCAAAGTTCACCAGATAAATAAGAAGTGATTGCCAGCTAGATCTAGGCAAAACCTGTAGGACAGAGTGAAAGCTCTGCTGGGATGCTGAACTATGAAATAACACAATATTTATCATAGAATCATTAGAGCTAGAAGGGAACTTAAAGATCATCCAGGCTCACCTCCCTGCCATGGTTAGGAACACTTCCCACCAGACCAGATTGCTCAAAGTCCTGACCAACCTGGCCTTGAACCTCTCCAGGGATGAGCATTCACAGCTTTTCTGGGCAACCTGGGCCAGTGTTTCACCACCTACACAAGAAATAATTTCTTCCTAATATCTAATCTAAATCTTCTCTCTTTATTTTAAAAACTGTTACTCCTCATTCCCCTCCCTAATCAAGACTCCTTCCCCAGCTTTCCTGTAGCCCTTTTACCATGCTGGAAAGGGGCTCTAAGGTGAACCTGGAGACTACTGGAGAGACAGCATCTTCTTCTCCTGGAGAACTAGGCTGAACTGATACCTAGTTCTTTAACAGGCTGCCTAACTTGGCACTGAGCAAGCAGAGCTGGCAGATAGACCAATAATTGTGCAGGCTGCCGGAGACAGGAGGGTGTGAGAGGAGTGGGTGGCTGGGCTCTCAGTGTAGAGCCTGGAGGTGGGTGAGCAGGCAGTCCTGGGCCTGCAGACTGCTCTCTTCATGATGTGAGTGGCACAGCTCCCACCCAGCTCCCAGGCACAGCTGCCCCGGGCACCTCATAGAATTATAGTTAGAGGGGACCTCCAAAGGCCATCTAGTCCAACCCCCCTGCAATAAGCAGGGATATCCTGCACTAGATCGGGTTGCTCAGAGCTTCATCCAGCCCGGCCTTGAATGTCTGCCCGGCAGGGATGGGACCTCTCTGGGAAACCTGTGCTAGTGTCTCACCACCCTCATGGTGAAGAACTTCTTTCTAATGTCTCACCTAACCCTGCCCTGCTTTAGTTGCAAACCACCGGCCCTCGTCCCGTGGCTCCATGCCCTGCCAAACAGCCCCTCCCCAGCTTTCCTGTACACACGTACCCACAGGCTGCTGGAATATCTTCCCAAAACCTTCTCCCCTTTAGGCTAAACAGCCCCAACTCTCTCTCAGCCTGTCCTCATAGCAGAGGTGCTCTAGCACTCTCATCATCCTCGTGGCCTCTTCGGGACCCATCTCCAACAGGATCATGACACTATTGCGCTGAGGGCTCCAGAGCCGGCTGCAGCAACTCCAGGTCTGGTCCCATGAGAGAAGAGCAAAGGGGCAGAATCACCTCTCCCGACCTGCTGGCCACTCCTGCGGCGGCGGAGAGCGGGTCGGTCGATCTGTCCGTCCGTTTGCCATCGGGGCATCGGCGAAGCGCAGAAAAAATATATTAAGAAAAAAAATAAAATAAATAAATCTGATTGCGGGGCGCCGTTCTCGGCCCGCTTTCCCGTCGGGGGGCAGGCCGCGGAGCCGTCGCCAAGGCAACGGGGAGGCGGGACGAGGAAGGGGTGTCGCGGCGCCGATTGGGCGGCGGCTGACGGCTTCCGGCGGGCGCGCGCGGAGCGGGCGGGGCGGGGAGAAGCGGGGCGG
>VZTY01002351.1:478185-513602 GCA_013400935.1 Turnix velox | reverse complement strand
CCTCCAAACGCACGCAAGGCCCGGCTTCCTGCCGGCACGCCCGTGGGCCGCGCCCGGCCTGACGCCGCCGCCGCTACCGGGCCTGGTCGCCTTCACCCCCTCTCCCACCGTCTCCTTCCCCTTCCTCGCCTCCCCAGGGGCCTTGTCTTCCTCTGCCACCCGGGCGCGGTGCGGGCCTGCGGAATGAATGGAGCCGGGGGGAGCTCGGGGCGGAAAAAAAACCAATCCCGGCGGGTTTTGCCGGTTTTCCTCTTGTTTCTAAGGGAAATGTGCCGTCGGGGGTCTTCGGTGGGGTTTCCGTGGCTCCTCCCTAGGGCATTTTGCTGCTTTACCACCAATATCTTTCAGAAATAACTCGCACTACATGTTGAGGGCAGGTCTCTCTGCAGCAACGAGGACTCCACCAAAATTTTTTTTGAACAGTTCTCAATGAGCACATTATTCATTGAGCCATCCGAGATGTGTCTCTGTACAGGATTATTACTTTTAGGATAATATTAATTATAATTTGACAACTGCTGGTCAAAATGGAGCATCATCCATTCGTTAACACCTTCCTCATCTGTCACATTCCTAGAACGGCCACCGTTCTTAAAATCAAGAGATTCTCCTGAGATTTTCTCTCCATCCTTTCTCCCTTTCCTGCCCTCCCTCAGTGAGCAGGCACCCACCAGAAATTCACCCTTTGGCACGGCCAACATCTCGACAGGAAGTGGAAAAGGTACCATTTTAAAACAGAAACCAAAAAGATAAGATGCTATAAGCAGGTTATTTCCACTCAGGAATTTTGATTAGAAATGAAGGGTTCCCCCTAGTGAAGAAATATGTGGGGATATAACACAGCTGATGGCATGTAGAGATCCCTTGAATGACTGAAAGAAGGAAGTGGTTATTTATTTTTTAAAACATTAACAGTAAAGAATATTTTTTTTCAAACGTATGAGGGAATAGTTGAGACAAAAGATGTCATTGTAGAGATTCAGCATCCCAAACTAGATGTTCTTCCATGTGCCTGAAATTATTGGAGCAGTTCAGGAAGAACAACATTGAATTTGACAGTTCTAATGTCTTCTCCTTTTTCCTCCTGTAGCAAAAATTAATCATTGCTAGGACTGGGACCTGGAGCCTTTGTGCACTTCTTACACTGTCTTTTGGGAAAAAAAAATAAACAGAAAGCATTTACCATTTTCTTTTCACAAAGGGATGTAAAAGCTTTTTTGTTGGGTTTTTGGTTTTCCATTGTTTAATACTGTTATTGTCAGACCTCAAAGAAATTGTATACCTTCATCTTTCACACATCCTTGCATCCTTTAGGTAGAAATAATTCATTGGGTTGTAAAACATTTAATAGATGGGTAGTGACAGCAGCATTGTTCTGTGTCTGATCTCAGTGTATGGTGGCATGGGGTAAAAGCCATTATTTTTACCCAGTTTCCCAAGCTGGGTTTGCAGCATGGATTTTCTATAGCATACCATATCCCTGTGTGCTTTTAAGTCAAAAAGCATCTTGGAATGATCCTTTTCTTTTCCCTCCTCTGGGAGTTGTATGGGCAGGATATAAATAACTTTAAGAGTGGAAGGTGCCATTATAGTGCCAAGAGGAGGGGCCTGTGTCACATCAGCTTGTTCTGCTTTGGGTTGTGTTTGGCCTTTGAGCAGGACAGTGTTGATCCTGGAAGTTCCCTGGCCACAGAGTTCACTGGATGGGGGAGCCAAAGTGTCAAGAAGTCATTATTAAATCGGTAAACTTAAAATATTTAGGTGAAATTGTGCTAGTTGAACTAGAAATGGGATAATAAAACTTGAAGCGAATTCCATTCAGCAAAACTTTTGATCCTGAAGTTTGTATTGAGATATCAGATAATCCTATATTACCAAACCAATATTTTTATAGTAATATCTGTTCTGTCTGACAAAGGAGAGCTGCTCGGTGTCAAAATGCTTTCTGATATGCCTTGATACTTTATACTAAACACTCTGATTGATGTGAAATCTCTTGCTAGGTGCCACAAATATTGCATAAAAATGGGGAATATCTTCAGAAAAATCAGGTGCAGTTTCAACTTTTGGCTTGTCTGTGAAATCTTGTGCTGCAGCAGGACTTCTGATATATCTGGCTGCAACCAGTCTGTGAGGAAGAAGTGACTAGAAGGAAGTTGTTACAACATGTCGTGTGGCAGAGGCAGGCGATGGCTCCTTAAAGGTCTAAAGCGTTTGTGGTGGTTGTATTGTTAGAGGACAAATAGCAAGTTAATTGTAAGATTGCTGTCATTTATGTGTAGGGTTTTCCATTGGGGAGCTGCATTTCATGGAAAGAATGGGGCACAGAGATCTGATAAGGATATTGGTGTTCTTTTTAACACTTGTCACATGACCTGTTTGCAAGCTTCCTCATTCTTTTTGTTTGAAAGAACACTTCTACATGTTCGATGACTCAGTAGGAAGTGAAAGAGTCGGTATAAAAAACCACACTGAAATGGAGAAGAAACTATATATGGTAAAGCTTTGTACATGTGTGGTCTTGCTCGCAGGCAGCTAAATAGCTCTTTTTCAAGCATTTAGAATGTATATCTAACACTTGCAGAAATTTATGATGGTTCCTTACAAAGATGTGTAAATTCATTGAGTGTTGGTGTTACTGTTCAAGACACAGTGTATGCTAAGTGTGGTATTGAAAGGATTTGGTAATTGTTCCAAGTGAAGGCACTGTAAGGGATAGAAGAGAAACAAGTGTGCTGTACTTCAATTTCATTACAAGGTTTCATGTTGGGAGTGGAAAGAACAGTGAGTATTTCATGTCTGGCATTGGAAAAAAGAAGCTAATAGTGTTCCAAGCTGCTGCAGCTCATAACATAAACTCATAGAGTTGGAAGGGACCTGCAAAGGCCATGTAGTCCAACACTCCTGCAGTGAGCAGGGACATCTTGCACTAGATCAGATGGCTCAGAGCCTCATCAAGCCTGGTCTTGAATGTCCCCAGGGCTGGGACTTCCACCATCTCTATGGGCAACCTGTGCCAGTGCCTCATCACCCTCCCAGTGAAGAACTTCTTCCTAATTTCTCATGTAACCCTAGAATCGTAGAATAGTTTGGGTTGGAAGGGACCTTAAAGATCATCGAGTTCTAACTCTCTCAGCCTGTGCTCATAGCAGAGGTGCTCCAGCCCTCATGTCATCCTTGTGGTGTCCTCTGGACCCTCACCAACAGGTCCATGTCCTCCTTGTGCTATGGGTTCCAGAGCTGTACACAGTACTCCAGGAGGGGTGTCATGAGAGCAGAGTAAAGGGGCAGAATCAGCTCTCTTGATCTACTGGCCACAGCTCTTCTGATGCAGCTCAGGGTAGAGCTGGACTTCTGGGCTGCCTGCATATGCCATTGGTTTATTTGCCTGAAGATTTTGGAGAGGGAAGAGGGAGAAGGAAGGATCTACATTTCTGGTACCCCTTCAAAAGTCAATAACTATGTGTTTCTCAGTTGCATTTACCTGTTGGTAGTTTTTCCGAATCTGGTTCTTCAGCCATAATTTCCAACATCATGTTGTCATGAATCTACTGAACCAACTGGATATTCAGTAATACGCCAGGGAGAGTACTTCCAGGAGGATGCTCTCACTACTGGGAAAGCTGACCTTTAATAAGGCTGACTTGTTCTCATCTTCAGCAAAGTTTCTTATAGCCTGGGGAGGTAAATTTCAAATTGGAAGAGGGAGGGAGAGAGAGATTAAAAACTTTCCCTCATCTGTCTCCAATTGAGTTTACCAAACTTGGTTAAAATGTCATTTTTAGAGCATTCTTTTTAAGCCTGAAAGAGGAAGAGAACAGACTCTGAATGTCCAAGATAAATCTTCCTTGTTGTAGTTCACATGGATTAAATTCCATTTTGTTTTAGACTGGTTGGGGAAATGACAGTCTGCTATTAAAGATGTAGGATTTATTAATTGCCAACATTCTTAATGACCAAGGAAGGTGTTTCAAGGCTTTAACATGGAAAGGAGCTGGAAGTTCAAATATTAACAACTTGGAAGAACTATTTTTGTAGGCTGCAATGTTTTAGGCCAGAATAATTGTGTGTGATTTTGAGAGGCATTTTTAAGGTTGGCCAAAACTCACTTACTACTCCATGGGTAGCAGAGCATCCTGAAGGGTGCTCCAGTCACTTGAGTTATGAAGATTCATTTAGATGTTAGTGGTGCTGTTTCTTCTGTTGGCCCACACAGTTGGTGCTGACAAGTAGGAGAGTTGCTTCACACTGAGAAAAAGAGGAAGGAGGATAAGCTGTCATCAAATACCAGAGTGTAAAGGTGCATGGGCCACAAGGTGGTGCTTACAGTTGTGCTTGGAATCATTTATGGAACCATAAGGTGGAGGATGGGATTGTATGGGCTTTTTGATAGAACTTCCTGCTGGCTTGTCTAGGTTCTGCACTGTGAAATTTGTACCAAACTTACCCAGTCATGACAAAAATTGTGTGACTCCTCTGAATTTGCAAAGTCTGAAAGGGAATTTATTTTCTAAAAAAAAAAATAAAAAAATAAAAAAATCAGACACCATTATTTGAACATGTCTCAGTTATTCAAAATAGTTCATTCCTCTGGTAGAAAACTTGTGGTAGAGTCTTCCGGTGTATTCAAGGTGGTGTGATACAAAAATGCTTGTGGCTACTCTTTGCTTTCTCATAGGAGAAGTAAATTGTAGAATACACAGATAAGGTCTAAGACCTAGTTATAACCCCTTAGTACTTCTGGCCTTAATATGAGCAAACATGTTGGTTAAAATCTTGCTTTTTCAAAGAACCCGGAACTGACTAAAATGGGTTGCATAGAGTGTCATTCCTCAGGTATTCCAAGCAGCTCTGCCTTTGGAGATAGCAAGCACCCAGTGGGATGAAAGAAATCGGTGTCACAAAAATCGTAAGGATCCCTTCCCCCCTTAAGTTAAAATAAAGCCCAACTTTAATTAAGATATCACTTGTCTTTTTCAGCAGCTGTCTTTATAAATTTCTTTCCAAAAGAGGTGCGTTTTTTAATGCAGTAAAATGAAAAATTTAGAACAACAGAAGGTGACTTTATGTTCCCATTGGTGTTACAGCAGAATTTCCCTCAGCTGCAATTAGCTGTACTCAATGCTGTGATAATTGTTTCAGTGCCAATCTTCAGACCTCACTTCAAAGAACTCAGTGAACACTGAAAATTCTAGCAGATGGCTTTTAATACAACCTGAAATCATGGAATCTTAAAATGTGTTGAGGTGGAAGGGACCTCCAAAGGCCATCTACTCTAACCCCTCTTCAGTGAGCAGGGACATCCTGCACTGAATCAGGTTGCTTAGAGCTTCATCAAGCTGGGCCTAGAATGTCTCCAGGGATGGGTGGTCCACCACCTCTCTGGGCAACCTGTGCCAGTGCCTCACCATCCTCATGGGGAAAGAACTTCTTCCTAATGTCTCATCTAACCCTGCCCTTCTCTAGTTTAAACCCTCTGGCCCTCATCCTGTTGCTCCATGCCCTGGCAAACAGCCCCTCCCCAGCTTTCTTGTAGGCCCTCTATGGAAAATTAAGCTTTGAAACATGGCTGTCAGTTGTCTGTCCTTGAAGGCTTTTGTCACCCAACTAGTGAACGCCCTAAACAGCCTGGTCTGGGTTCAGTGTTGGCTGAGAGATCTCCTGAGGTTCCCTCCAGTCTGAGTGATCCCAGGAGACTCTGTTGCTGCTGCTACACACCTAGATGCTGAGTAATTTTGCAGATGAAAACATGTAATGTTTAGTTAGGGACTGCAGGATTTTGTTATGCATCAAAAAAAAGATGCCTGCTCCCCATGTGCTGCAGGCAGAATGTCAGTGTGTGATACATGGAGTGGGACAACTGAAGAACATGATGTGCTGATCCTCATAAACTAAAATTGAGCTTTAAATGTGGTGGCAAGATGTTACTTGTTCTTCAACTCTGCTTCCTTTAGTCACTAGATTAAAAAAAAAAAATCCTTTTATATGCTCAGTTAATCATCACTAACTATTTTGTTTTCTTAGTGTGTGTACAATCTTGAGACCCATGATACAAAGCTTCCTTTCACATATATTTGGGTAACAAAAACTCAGAGTGCCATGTTTGGTGTGAACTTCCGTCAGCTGAGGTTTTGCTTGTGCTGTTGGTTTTAGAAGAGTTTACTGCAAACTTGTATCTTTCTCCTTAAATGAAGCCCTAAAAACTGTGGAACTCTGAGAAATCCATCTGAATTGCACAGACTATTGGGAGTTCAGTGTTGGACACATTTTATACCAACATTAACACCCAAATGCACCAGGTTTTATTTTCTTTCTGATGTGTAATTCATTATGCTACTGTGTGCTCTAACTAGAGATTTAATTCGATCACATTGGGTACTCATAAAGGCAATCTGTTACAAAATGATGGGTTTCACATTGCTAGAGAAGTACTTTACGGAGTGGCTGGAATCCAGATTCAAACACTGTGCTCTTTTACACCTCACAACGTTCCTGTAATGCTGCTTTTCAAAAATCTGTTGGTCTGATTCAGAAAACATTCCGTAAGATACACATTTCAGATGATGTCTACATCTGTAAAAATGAATTAAAGTAAAATTGGTTGAAAGTCTAAGTCCAGTTGGCTTCCAGTGGGACACATCCTCTTAAATTTGGAATTTTGATTTTCTTTTTTTATCCCAACCCAGGTTTATGTTGGCAAACAAAAGTAATTTGTATTCTAATAAAATTATTTATTCCTTTTCAGTTTGTGAAATGCGGCTATGCTGGCTCCAATTTTCCAGAGCATATTTTTCCAGCTTTGGTTGGAAGACCCATTATAAGATCAACTGCTAAAGTGGGAAACATTGAAATCAAGGTAAATTTGCTTTTTATTATTATTCCTTTCTGACAGCTAAAAATATTTAGGATACCTTTTGACTTACGTAATGCTTGGAAATGTTTTTTTATTCAGTTTCCCTTTATGCTGTTTCAGTACACCTTGATTTATTTCATTAATAGTTTTTGGCTTGTCACATACTACAAATATACTAAGAGGGTAAAATGAAGTGCTGGAGGCCTTCAAGTAACCAAGGAGGCAGCAGATAAGGCTCAGGTGGTTGTGGGCAAAAAGGGGCTTCAGATGCCGGTACATAAATGATGTCAAGATTAGAAGACAGAAATCAGATAGAGACATCAGATAGATGTTTAGTAACAAGCTGTACCATGGCATTCTGAAACAAGGCTAAAAAGCTGATGGAGCTTCCATGTCTTTCTAGACTGTTTGCTTTCACCTGTAATTCTGTTTGCATTATATTGTTTTTATGGGGT
Source organism: Turnix velox (assembly GCA_013400935.1). Classification (NCBI taxonomy): domain Eukaryota; kingdom Metazoa; phylum Chordata; class Aves; order Charadriiformes; family Turnicidae; genus Turnix; species Turnix velox. The sequence continues at coordinate 506,294 of VZTY01002351.1, read as the reverse complement.
TTGTTTTCTTATTGCTGTTGATAAACATAGATACTCCACACCAGTTAGGGATGGAGAACCCTTGTTCAGGCTACTTCATTGTGGGACCTGGTTCCAAGCTTGTAATGGGAAGGTCACCACTGCTGGATTATCCTTTTCTGAAGTCTGGGGAGCTATCATTTCTCACTTTAGTTTGTAATTACAGGGTAACACTTTAAATGTCAGTAGTTGCTTCTGCATTACAGGCTTCAGTAAATGTCTTGTCCCTGCTGTGGTCACATCCTACCTTCTTGCTTCCAGCCACAAATTCTGACCTTGTGCAGGTTGTGCTGCTTGTGCAATCATGTGGTGAGCTCCTTTGGTGAGCTGATCCAGCTGAAGATGAGTGATTTCTTTGTCAGGTTGACTTCTGACTGCCTTATTAGACAAATGTGCAAGCTCTCATTTGAGAGCTAGGAGGAACTAGGGGGAGAAGCAGAAGGTGATGCAGAACTGTAAAAACCCTCACTTCAGCTAGTAAAGATCAGACAGAACCACACATGCACAGGCTTTCAATTTTTGCCTTCCTTGTTGCTTTTGAGCAGCAACTTAGTAAAAAGGAAAAAAAATCAAGACTGTGTCCAGTCTTGTTCCTTGTTTTCAGAACCCTGTGGGCAACAAGAATGTCAGTTAGGTGATTTCTAATGCTGCCTGTAAAAAGTTAGTAGTATCAGCAGAAGGCCATACCAGCAAATCAAGAGGATGAAAGAAATCAGACCTTTCATACATACACTTTGTTTCTGTTTTTATATTTTAATATTGCAATGCCTTGTGTCAGCTGGGACAATTATGTTTAAAAGATGGAGGTCTTTCCCCTTTCGCAGTAGAGAGCAATTTTTGGAAGGAGAACAAAAACATACTCCTTTTTCTGTTAACATGTGGAGAGGTGTTTCTTCAGAAATCCACTCCAACTAATGGGACAGTTGCTTCAAAGAGGTCCTGGGACAATTTCATAGAAGTAATGTAGTGATTTACAAGCCTTAAGGAGAAAAAATAAAACCCTTCAACATTCTTGTATGAAATTTCATTGTTCAAGTTGTGTTTTCTCTCCAACTGTTCTGATACAGCCTGTCCTGCCAGTTTTGGTATCCTCTGATTATGTGATAACTTAGTTTGTATCATTACAGGTAACAGCATTAAATTGGAAAGATAGGAGGTGTAAGTCATTAGTTGATTGGAGATAAGTGCAAAAGAACTAGTAAACTAATTTTATGTGTGTTGCCCACCTTCTGCTTAAGCATGGTGCCTTTTAGAGTCATAGAATCATAAAGTGGCTTCCAAATACCATCTAGTCCAAGCACCTCAGCAAGCAGGGACATCTTACACTAGATCAGGTTGCTCAGAGCCTCCTCAAACCTGGCCTTGAATGTCTCCGGGAGTGGGGTCTCCACCACTTCTCTGAGCAACCTGAGCCCATCTTTTGCCGCCCTCCTGGTAAAGAAGAACGTCTTCCTAATGTCTCATCTAACCCTGCCCTGCTCTAGTTTTGAACCATTGTCCCTCATTCTATCACTGCATGCTCTGGCAAACAGCCCCTCCCCAGCTTTCCTGTAGCCCCTTCAGGTACTGGGAGGTTGCTGTGAGGTCTCTCTGCAGCCTTCTCTTCTCCAGGCTATACAATCCCAGTTGCTTAAGCCTGTCCTTGTAGCAGAGGTGCTTCAGCCCTCAGATCATCCTTGTGGCCTCCTGGACCCCCTCCAAAAGGTCCATGTCCTTCTTGTGCTGAGGATTCCAGAGCTGGACACAGTAGCCCAAGTGAGGTCTCACCAGAGCAAAGCAGAGGGGCTGAATTGCCTCTCAATCTATTGGCTGCATTTTAGAGAGCGTGAACTGCATCTAGATCCTTCCTAGAAGTTTTATAACATCTGCCTATAATAGCTTGTCTCCCTTTCTTAGGGAAAGCATATCAAGAGAAGAAGTCCCTGCCATAGATACTTCGGGTATCCCTGGAGTATAATACATTAGGATGAAGTCTGAATAGCATTCTATTTTTGAGATTGTTGCAGATTTCCTAAAAAAAAAATGTATTTTAGGAGGTTAATTTTATGCCAACATTTAGTTCTAGCTGTACAATGTAAGTTGTTAGAGGATAAGTTTAAAGCTGGGTAAAGGAAGCTGTCAAAAAGATTAGCTTTTCAAAACTATCATCCATCTATCCTTCCATCCAGTTACCAATTTTGAGTCACTTTGTTTTTTCCTTCTTGGTCCTCATTTCAGCTGGCAGCAGAGATACAACTTCCGTTCCTACTTGGAGGTCCCCTCTTCATGACATAAACACATTATTGTTGGGATTATTCTGTTTAGAATTGCAATCTTAAAACTATAATCTTGGCTTTTACTGACTTACTGGACTTTGAAACAGGTTTGGGGAAGCAGTTTTCCTTCATAGGAAGGTGAGACTGATGAGTGGTAAAAACAATTAGGATTTTAGGACAGTGACCTGCTGAGCCATAGTCTATGTGCAGCTCAGTTTCTGCCCTGAAGAAGGCTGTTTTTTGGATCTTAAGTGAGAAATATGGGCAGGTGGTTTTCTGATGGCATCTGACAGTTTAGATGACTTAAAGTAAATTTAATCTAAGGAGGAAAAATCTCAGTAATAATGAAAATTGCTTTAGTGTAATTTTGGACAATGTCTTACACTTTAGATTTCTCATAGTGCTTCCTGGCTGCTTTGTCATTATTTTCCTATCTCCATAGTTTGCTGTAGGGAGAGAGCCCCAAGACTGTTCTTGCTACTGTGCTTCATGATGCTTATTTCCATACTGAGAGTAGATGCCATTAATTTTAGTAAATATCTCTTATTTGATTCTTTTGGGGTATTTGTTCCATGGTATATGAACAGATGAGCTTGTAGCTGAGTGCCTTCTCAGTTCCCAGGAATTTAAAGTGGAATTTTTAAAGCTAAATTTAAATGTAAGAGCTAGTTTTGTTCCAGTGCCTTGTGCAGAGTCTTTTCAAGTTCAGACAAATAACTTTGCCCAGGCTAAAACTCTAGTGTTGCAGAGTATTTATGCACAGAGAAACAGGAAGATATACTGGTCTACTTTGCAACTTAGCACACTCAAACATGACATACCACTGACACGAAGCAGTAGCTTCCCTTTAAAAAGACCTTTTAACCTGAGATCCATTCTCAGTTAAGTTTGGTCCTAATTAAATTAACTCTGATCACTTCCTGCTGTACTTCAGCTATTTCTATTGTGTGCTTAAAAATAATTTGAGAATTTCATTTAGGCTTTTTCTGACTTTCTTGCTTCTACCTTCTTTCTTCACCTTTCTTGACCCGTTGAAGTAGAATAACAAAAAGATGGTAAGTGAGGTGCCCCTGTGCTGTCTGTTTGCCATTTTTGCTTGATGGGACCTACTAGCTGTTGCCTTATTTTTTGATGCTCTCCATTGTTTTGTCTTGTTCTGCATTTTACGTCTGAATACATAACTTGTTTTGGACACTGTTCATTGCTTTTGGTTTACTAGCAACTATTATATGAGAATATTTTATGTGTTGCTTCTGGGTGCTACATAACCTCTAGGTTTTTAAGAATAACTCTTAAAAGATGAACACGAACTCACCATCTCTAACTGCAGAAATTGCTCTGTTTAACATTACAAATTAAAAGCTTGAGAAAAAACGTTCACATTTTAGTTAGAAAAGTATTACTGAGCACCAAAGTGGTAGAAACATTGAATGGCATGAGACAGGTTCCTCTCTGTAAGTTCAGTTGTGTTGTCATCCTTCCTCTTCACCTCCTGAGTGTGCATGCTTGTCAGTGTGCTCCTGAAAGCTGTTCTTCTGCCCTTTGTTTTAAGAACATGAAAGTTTTATGCAACTTTCCTTGCACATTTGATTAGCCACTCTTCCTGGGCAGTGTCCTGTTCAGCAGCAGAGATCCTCAGAGAACAATGCACAAAAAAGTCTTCCAATTCTGATAACTGTTGGAATTTCTGTTATCTAAATTTCTCAGGAGTAATGTGACAGGGTTTCGGAGCTTTCACAGTGCCATTTCGCTGGAGTGTGTTTCATGGAAAATCTTAGAATCTTTTGTCCTCTGTACAGCACAGAACTGATGTGTGACCTACTGTGGAAGGGGGGACAAATGAAATGCCTTGTCAGGGAGAGGGGGTGGAAGAGGAGGAGTTTGATTTACGTTATTTTCACCTAACCTCCTATATTATCGTAAAATCATAGAGTTGGAAAGGACCCTCAAAGGCCATCTAGTCCAACCCCTCTTCAGTGAGCAGGGACATTTCATGGAAGATCAGGTTGCTCAGAGCCTCATCCGGCCTGGCTTTGAATGTATCCGTGGATGGGGCCTTTACCACCTCTCTGGGCAACCTGTGCCAGTGCCTCACCACCCTCATGGAGAAGAACTTCTTCCTAATATCGATACCTGCCCTGTTCTAGTTCAAAACCTTATCGTGTGGCTCCATGCTCTTGCAAACAATCCCTTTCCAGTTTTATTATAGGCCCCTTCACATCCTGGTACCTATAAATGTGCTTTTACAGGCTGAATATGAGAAAATTAGTTAAGATTTCTTTAGAGAAGTACAGGATGTAATAGGAAGCGAAGATAAGGGTGTCACTGTGCCATACTTCCTCAGGGAAATACGTGGGAAAGGAGATGTTACTGATTTGAATGTGAAATGTTTGCATAACTAACCTTAAGAAACAGATTGCTTCATCAGTGTGGAATGACTCTACAGACCATGCATTAGTTGGTTGTACTGGTGTAAGAATGCACTGCTGGGGTTTTTGGCTTGGGACTTTTGGCATGGAACAGAAGAGGATATGTTTTTTATTTAGATAAATCTCTTCACACACATACTGACACAGGCAGTATGTAAACCACCGTTTCTTTTAATGTCTAGTGTGGACCTTCTGATCTATTAATTGCTTTTGCTACTGTTGGGTATGCTTACTCACCACCCATTACTCCTTTTGATTTTGGTATTGTGCACAGAAATTTGCAACATGCATGGAAAAATATCCCACTGATTCCACCTTCTACCCTTTTGTGCTCTTCTGCATCTCAGCCTTTTGAAATTAGTGTTTGATTAAAAGAATTTTGAAGGTGTCAATTGAGAAGCATCTGTATTTAGAAAGGTTTTTGTGATATCTAGCTGGAGCAGGGATTGTTGGTTTGTTTAAGGTTTGTTGGAGGATGGAATTAACAAAGGATATTTTGGAAAAGGTTTGGGATGGGTAACAACCAAATTTAAATGCTGCATGAAATACATTTTGCTTTTCTCCCAAGTACCTGGAAATGATTTTTAAATTGCTTGGGAACACGGTTGGACACGGGCTGAAGGAGATAATTCTTAAGGAATTGGGTGTTTGGAAAACTTTACAAACACTGATGTGTTTCTGTATTAAAATTTCACAGGATCTCATGGTTGGTGATGAAGCGAGTGAGTTACGGTCGATGCTGGAAGTTAATTATCCGATGGAGAACGGCATAGTTCGGAACTGGGATGATATGAAGCACCTCTGGGATTACACATTTGGACCAGAAAAACTTAATATTGACACAAAAAATTGTAAAATACTACTCACAGAACCTCCCATGAATCCAACTAAAAACAGGGAGAAGATTGTGGAGGTATGTCTTGTCTAGTAGAAGCTGCTATATACTGTCAGTGAAGCAACACTAAGAGCTTTTAGCATCTTGGAACACCTGATAACCTGTTGAGGCAAAGCAGTTCTGTTTTCATACAATCATAGAATGTGTTGAGTTGAAAAGGACCTTAAAAGGTCATCTAATCCAACCCCCTGCAGTGACCAGGGAAGTCTTGTACTGTATCAGGTTGCTCAGAGCCTCATCAATCTGGCCCATGGTTTTCTAACCAAAACTCATCCATAGCCATAGCTATGAAGGCTGCTGTGGTTAAATTCCAACAGTCTAATTTCATTTATAAACCATAAACAGGCTTCTTGTCTCAAGCCTTATCACCAGTAAGGCAGAGAATTGGAAATCCTTGTTTTGTCTCCATGTATCCAAGACCCATCTCAGTATATCCAGTTCTAGCTATAGGATGAATGTCAATAACTTTAAATGACTTGGACTTCTGTAAGCCAGTAATGCTTCAGAGAAGACTGAGTCCTGAGTGAGATGCTGCTTCCCAGATGGAGCAGTGTTGTTGGAGGCCAAGGTGTGATGACCACCATTTCACTTATCTTTGATTAGAGCTAAGGATTATCAGTTAAAGCCTTCTAAGAAGGAAAGTCTGGTTCTTGGATCCTCCATCCTCAAGGTAATGCCCTCAGTGACCTAAGCTTCATCTGCGGGATGTCGTATGTGTGTTGTTTAGCTCTACTACCATGTGGCAAAGACTTGATTTTGAACATTTGAGGAGAACAAAAAGTTTAGTTTCTTGTCTTGTGGTTTTATGGTGTTTTTCCCCTCGAGCATCATAGGTATTTTCCATTAATGTGTTTGTATTAAAAAAATGGAATTTAAAAATGTGTTGCTAGAATAGCTGATAGTGCAGGAAAACTGTGTTCCAATTCTGAAGCCTTTATTCATTTATCAGTACTTGCAATGTGAAAACTTTATATATTTTCTAAAATCTGTTGCTCAGTCTAAAAAGAATTCATCTTTATCATTACCTGCTGATTTTTCCTTTAAAATCCTTTTGTTGTCACAGCTCCAGTTGTGCTTTTTTGCAGTGTGGCAGCAGTGAATGTATTTACATTAATCTTTGCTTTCAGTGACTTGGGAGCACACAAAGTACAGCAAAGTGAGAAAAATTTTTAAAAATCTAATTGTTGCAGTCTCAACTCAGCATTTTTTAGCAACTATGGACACAAAAACTTAGTACTGAAGTATTAAGTAATGCAAAGTTAGCAATACAGTCTGAGTATCAGTCAGCTGTGGGGTGATAGACACAGCAGATATGTAGCAGGTAGGGATTTCTTAAGATTTGTTTACACACGTCGTGTGTCAAGGTGTTTCTCATGCCAAACAGAACAGACCTAGAAAGAACAAACAACAACCCCCCAAAGGCACTGAAGTAGGTTATAAAAGAGTTTTGACTCACCTTCTAAGATTTAGCACAACATGTGAAGGCAATACCTAATGCCATTTGAATGTTCACCTTCTTGTACAAAGATAGTAATTTAGATTTTTTCTCAATTAGTTTTTCATTTTGTAAGCACTCGGGCTGTTTGAAACACTCTTTCATTGGAATAGACAGTGACTACTCACATGAGATCTCATTTTGAGTTGTTCCTTTTCTGGCACATACTTCTGCTTCTTGTTTCTGAAGGTTTTAGGTAGGTGCAAAATTTTGTTCAGCCTGGAAGTTACTGGCCAGCCTTGTAATGTCTTGTTCATTCTTAGCCCATGGGCCTGACTGCTGAATTAAATTTCCTTTTATATTTTTTTATATTTCCCTTTATATTACCCATAATACTGGGTGTTAATAAAAACTCAAAGCATGTTGTTCTGGTGGCAAAGCGCTCTGCATCTTACCCCTTCAGGGTCACTTTCTCTTTATCGTCCACCATTCTGTGCCCTCAAAGCAAATGCCCCAAGGAAAGCAGCATCATTCCTCATGGCAGTTTTGCAGTGTGCTATGAAATAATTATAACTATGAAATAATTGACTTAGCAAGGATCAGGTTTTTTGATAGGGGCCAGCTGTATAAAACCACTCCCTTCTAACAGAGGAGGGTCTTTAAATAGTTCAGAATTCTAAGATTGTCAAGTATCAGCTTTTCTTTCTTTAATAATATTTAGATAGCTTTTACTTGAGCTATGGGAGTACTTAAGGTTTAATCAGTTTCTTATCTCAAAAGTTGCAGAAGTGCTCAGGAGGCTGCAGAATAGTAAATTTTCAGTATCTGCTGGAATAATCAGAGTTCATTTTCCTGGTAAAGCATTCGGAGAGGAAAGCTGCTGTATGGTGTGATTTGCTTACTTGGCCTTTTTTTGTGTTTCTAAAGGAGCCAAAATCTTGTAAGCTCTGTATCCTGTGAACTTAGAGACTACTTCTCCACTGAAGCTATTTTAGGGGAAACCAAATCAATGAGACAGGCAGTTTATTTTTCCTGTCTCAGTAAGAGTTCTGCAAACCTTTGGTTTTCTGTCTGTAGCAGCAGTGTCAGTCTTACCTGGGCTATTTCAATTGAAGTGTTCTTTTGCACTCATCCCACAAGCTGGTCATCAGTTGTACTTTAAAGAAGGGAAGAAGGTGGCCCAGAAGCAGAAAACTACCTGGTCTGATTCTAGACCCATGCCTGTCTGGTCTTTACTTGCAGTTGTACAAAGTCTATAAGGGTTGATACAGAGAGTAAAAGAGAAAACCTCATTAGATTTAGAGTATACACCTTTAACAAACACTTCATTCCCAAATCACATTTCATGAAGTCTGGTCTATAAGTACTTCCCACTCATGAAGCACTTTGAAAAATGGCTCAGTAAAGCTGCAGAAATTAGTGTGTGGGTTCCTTCTAAGTATTCATCCTCATTGCTAAACAGATGTGGAATATTTCATGGGGCTCATCCTGTGTGAACAAGTAAGGCACAGAACTGAATGTACTACTTATTGCCACAAAGCAGGTTTCTAATAGCTGTGTAGCAGGTTTCTAATGTCTGTGTAGGATCTGTGTGATGAAATTTCCTGGAAAGTAGTTTTAATTTGAAAAAGTGTATGATTTTATTTACAATTTTCAAAAATCTCTGAAAATTCATGAGTGTTTGGCCTGTTTTAGATGTTAATTTTTGCCTTCCTTTTCCAGGTTATGTTTGAGACGTACCAGTTTTCTGGGGTGTATGTAGCCATTCAGGCTGTTCTTACTTTGTATGCTCAAGGTAGGCAAAGATAACTTAAGATTGTTTAATTTATAAACCTGTTGCTGAGCCCAAGCACTAATATAGGATTGAAGGGATGTGATACTGTTGTGAGCTCAGCTCTGACTTAAGGCCTTGCTTTTTGTATTGAGGAACTCACAGTGGTGGAGTTGTGGTTGTAAATTCAAAAACCTGGCTTATCAGAACTGTCATTGTTTCAGGGTGTAGTCATTTAACCTTTGGCATTGAGTCTTAATGACATGCTTTTGATTTTCTGGTAAAGGAAAGATTTATTACCTTAAGTGAATTTCAAGAAGATGACAAGGTGACTTTTGCACTATTTTCAGGGGCGTTTGGTTTTGGGTTTTTTTTTAAAAATAGATTTGTTTCCTCTGGGAAAAGTAAAATAAATGATCCTCAGCCTGGAGAGCAAATTACAGATTCCCTGAATTTAATACAAGTGTTACCATTGACTGTAATCCATGTGGTATTTCAAGAAGTTGCTTCAGCACATCAATTCTAATAACCCCTCTTCTTTCATCTGTTTACTAGTGGCACCATTTGGCTGTCACATAGCAGCACATAAATATCTCTGTCCATTAACATGTCACCACAGTTTCTGTGTCCAAAAGCAGAAGCAATGGGGTACTGGATGGGTACTCTCTTTACACAAGTCTTTAATTGAACCCAAATCACATTTTCAGACCTAGGCATTAATTTTATTTGCTGCAATTTGTGCTATTACATCTTTCCTACCTTGGTTTTCATTTGGTTTGATACCTTTTAAGTATTTAATTGACTAACTTATATAGCCTTAAGCTCTGCTGTAATTCTACCTATATTTTACTATATAGTGTTCAGTTAATTTGTGACTAGCAAAATGGGAAACAAGACCAGTCCACAGTGTTTCTATATATTATCAGTATTATCATGTCAAACAAAGATGGAGACCTTGTGGAATATAAAACCCACGAAGCACATAAATAGAACATTTGCTTTAGAAAATAAAATAAAAAAGAAGTGCTCTTTAAACCATGCTACTTATTTGCATGACATTAAAGATTAAAGCAGTGGCTAGAATTACAGAGAGATGCTTCACTTCAGTGCACCACATTTTGCTGCTGCTGTTAAAACTCTTAAGACTAATTGTTGCTTTTACCTGCAATTCTGTGTGCTCGTGTGCCATTACAAGGCAAAAGGATTTATAGATCCAAACCTAGTTCTAGTTAGGAAATTCTTTAGCAATTCCTCACAGCAGCCCTTTGGAGTTCAGTGCTGTCCCTTGTTACTGACCATGCCCTTCCTCACTGCTGTGTCCAATGCCAAGAATTGTTCCATTTGCACAGCCATTATACCAGTTCACTAATGAGCCTGAAGATCTGATAACACTGCTGAACTGAGGTGTGTTCTCAACACCCTTATGGGGAAGAACTTCTTCCTAATGTCTCATTTGACTCTACCCTGCTCTAGTTTCAAACCACTGCCCCTCATCCTATGGCTCCATGCCCTGGCAAACAGCCCCTCCCCAGCTTTCCTGTAGCCCCTTCAGGTACTGGGAGGGCTGCTGTTTAGTCTCCCTGGAGCCTTTTCTTCTCCAGTCTGAAACAGCCCCAGTGCTCTTAACCTATCCTTGTAGGAGAGGGGCTCCAGCCTCCTGATCATATTCATGTCCTCCTCTGGACCCTTTCCAATAGCTCCATGTCCATACTGAGGGTCTCCAGAGTTGGACACTTCTATATCTACTTTCTCTTGTTTGTAGAAACCTACAAACCACATGTGTTTTGTCACCTTAGAATTTAATGGTAAACTTTTTCACCAGAATTCATTGGTCTATGAAAATTGATCTTATTTTGCCTAATGCTATTCCTGTGGGAAATTATGTCTATTGTATAGTCCAGATATTCTCTACCTTATCAAAGCATTGTTTGGGTTTCAGAACAGCAGCCAAAATCAACGAATTCTAACAATTGTAACTTGTAATCTGAAAACCTCTAGGTTTCTTCAAACTTGAGAAGTTAATATAAGGCTGCGCATACACAGCTGAACCCAAGGAAGAATTTGGGCCCAAACAAGCATTTAATGATGTTAGATATTCTCTTTAATTAGCATGCAATTTAACATGTCAAAACACCAGCAAAGATTTGGAATGGTAGAGTTATGAACATTGAGGAAAAAGTCAAAGCGATACTTTTAAAAACATATATGAAACCCTTAAGTTTAAAATCCATCTGAATGGAAATAACTTAATTTTAAGTTGTAATTTCTTTTCCCAAGGTGATGACTGGGGGAACAGAGTTATACTGTGGTTACAATGGAAAAAATAAACCTATTTTCAACACACTACTGTTCTGCACTGTTTATGAAGATGCTAATAAGGGTTGTACTTACCCCCCTTTCTTTCAGGTTTGTTGACTGGTGTTGTTGTGGACTCTGGAGATGGTGTAACTCACATTTGCCCAGTTTATGAAGGATTCTCTCTCCCTCATCTCACCAGACGGTTAGATATCGCTGGGAGGGATATCACCAGGTACCTCATTAAGGTAAGCTGGGAAGAATTTTTAAGGCTGAGGCTGGTAGCTTGTGGTATGCTGGTTCAAGTTGAAGTCCCTTGATAGCAAGAAACCACTATACATTTTTCCTTTATATGATATTTACCTAAGAACTCCTTATTTTATTATCTATATTGCTTCAATCTGTCCTTATTATGTTTTCTCATCTAAATCACGTGAATTATCAATATTATTTAGAGACTTGTATCTTCTTAGTGGCAATCTCATAGGAAGGGCTTTTATTCCATATTTGGGAAGGAATATCTCCAAAGCTGATGTTCTTGATACGTAAAATTAGAACAAAATTGTCTTACTCATCTACTTATAGAAAGTCTTTTTCTCACAGCGTGGAAAATAGTGTAGTAATTAGATTATTAAGTACGATGATATGTTTTATGGAATATCTACTTTTTAAAAAAAAACCCCAATATTCTGATAAATCTTATGGTAAAACTGGAATATTGTAGTGTTCTGAAGTCCTGTAAAAAAGAAATCTTTTGGTTCTATGATCTTTCTCTTGTCTTTCTAATTATTATACTGAACATGGGAGTGAAGCAGAAAATTTCTAATGCAGAGTATACTGCTGCTGCTCTCCTGGTGGTAACATAAACTGCAGTACATTTGACTTAATGCTAAATTTGGAGTTTAGAAAAGATACATGTTAGGACACAGACATCTACTGCTAAGAGATGCTGACTTTTGCTCTGGTTGTTCCCCCCCAGCTCCTCTTGCTGCGAGGGTATGCTTTCAACCACTCTGCTGATTTTGAGACGGTTCGCATGATCAAGGAGAAACTGTGTTACGTGGGATACAACATTGAACAGGAGCAGAAACTGGCCTTAGAGACCACAGTTCTAGTTGAATCCTACACGGTGGGTGTCTTGAAAGTTTTCTTGTCCTGAATTTCCTAAGTTTAAATTCAGGTAACATTTAGCTTGAATTGGTTTTACATTTTTCTTGGCAGTAGCTCAGTTTATTGCCCTCCCCATAGATTTCCTATAAGTTCTTAATTTTTTATCAGTATAGTAAAATTTGAATATTAAACTACAGAAACTTACAGAGAAAGTGGACTTACTCAAGCATGTCAGATTGTGTCACCTTCATCATTCTGGCAGCAACATGTATGAGACTGATATCTAGTGACAGAATCATAGTGTGTGTTGAGTTGGAAGGGACCTGGAAAAGCCATCTAGTCCAACCTCCCTGCAGTAAGCAGGGGACATCTTGCACTAGAGTTGCTCAGTTGCTCAGAGCCTCATCAAGCCAGGCCTTGAATGTCTCCAAGTATGGGCCTCCACCACCTCTCTGCGTGCTTCTGCCTGTGTCTTACCACTTTCATGGGGAAGAACTTCTTCCTAATGTCTAATTTAAACCTGCCCTGCTCTAGTTTACAACCATTGACCCTTGTCCTATCACTCCATGCCCTGGCAAACAGCCCCTCCCCAGATTTCCTGTAGCCTTTTAAAGTACTGGAAGGCAGCAGTCCAGCCCCTCCACAGCCTTCTCCAGGCTGAACAGCCCCAACTCAGCCTGTCCTCATAGCAGAGGCTCTCCAGCCCCTTGACCATCTTTGTGGGGTCCTCTGGACCCTCTCCAACAGGTCAAGCATGTCCCTGTAGTGATGGAAACTGATTGCACATGTAAGAAAACATCGTGCAGGAAATCATTACTCCTCCTGCAATATCATCTGTAAAATCACTCTTAGGAGCTGTAATGCAAGGAAATGTTTGGTACATCAGTATCGACGTATTTGGTCCCTGATGTCTCCAAGTAAATAGCATAATGAGTGAAGAATTTGCATCTTTCTTCAGTAGTACTGCCAGTAGTGACAATTGTCAACAATTTCCTGTTTTAAAACCTTAGGGAACAATCTAGGTTGTTTCCACTTGGCTTGTTTAGTATCCAAGTGGCTAAAAGTAGTTTTCTAAATGGTGTTTTTTCTTCACTAGCTCCCTGATGGCAGGATTATTAAAGTTGGTGGAGAACGGTTCGAGGCACCAGAGGCTCTCTTCCAGCCTCACTTAATCAATGTAGAGGGGGTTGGTGTGGCTGAATTGCTGTTTAACACCATCCAGGCTGCTGACATTGATACCAGGTAAGAGCAAAATGCTTTAAAATCCTCAGAGAGAGGGCAGGAACTGGCTTCAAACAAGTATCTCTTGCTTTAAACACCAAGTATGTGTGCATATGGTGGGAGTGAGGGCCAATTTCAGATGACTCCTTGGAGCTCACTGGGTTGTCTGATTTGTATTTATTGTCCTGTACCTATAGAAGACTTTTTTTTTGGGTCAGGTCTGAATTCTATAAGCACATCGTGCTGTCTGGAGGCTCCACCATGTATCCCGGGCTGCCTTCGCGACTGGAGCGGGAACTTAAACAGCTCTACCTGGAACGAGTTCTGAAAGGAGATGTGGAAAAACTCTCGGTAGGTGACGAGTGGTGGCTTTATTTGTGAGGGGCAGAGATTTATTCCGACTTCCCCACTAGAGGGAACCAAGTAGCCAGAAATGGCAGAAGCTGCGGGTGGCTCTCTGTTGCTGCCTCTGGAGTAGGTGGCTTGATGTGCCTATGTCTGCAATAAAGATACCTCATCCGTGCTAACAGTGAGTATTTCCCGAACTTTTGGGTTAGTTTGAATGCAAAATGGGCTGTTAAATCATTGACTGAGTTGGAAAGGACCTTCAAAGGCCAACACTCTGCAGTGAGCAGGGACACCTTGTGCTGGATCAGGTTGCTTAGAGCCTCAGCAAGCCTGGCCTTGAATGTCTCCAGGGATGGGGCCTCCACCATCTCTCTGGGCAACCTACTGCAGCGTAACTTGTAATACAGGTTTAACTAAAATAATGGAGTTATTGTGCCTTAGAAAGTCACCACTGAGCAAAGCTTCTAATTTTTTAAAGTTTTGGTTCACACTATAGGTGAAAATACTCAAGAGTAACTGGCTAGAGTTCTCTAACACCTTCAAGTAGAATTAACTCTGCTTTGTTTTGCTGAGAATCTGAAAGCAGCTAAGCACAGAAGTAACACTGCATTGTAAAGCTCTCTGCTTTTCAAAGAGATATTTACTCAGAAAACTCCTGCAAGAGGAGTTGAACTGGATTGAACTTCCCTGGTTCTTCATTCAGCCTTCTCAAAAGGGCTATATGGAATGACTCAACCGTACAGAATGTTTTAAGTTAAAACCCATATTTTACCTGTTGCTTTAACCATACTCATTTTTGCTCTTAAAGTTAGGGTTTTAGCATTGAAGAATTTAAGGTAGTATTAATGAGCTGAGCTGGTTTAGGTTGTTTAATTTTAAGTTCTGTCCTAGAACTTGGTAGAATTCTAAAATACTTTGTGATTTGATGATCTGGTAATTTCTGATAATTTCAGATTTCAAAGCTTAGGAAGTATTTCATTCTTTACCGTACTCATGAAATACAAAATTAAAGGCTGTATTTCTGCATTCTGACTCCTGGGCTTTTTGTGGATACAGCAAATGTATAATTATGGGGAAGCATCAATAGCTGTCTCTAATTTCCAGCACAAAGTAGTTATTTTACTTTGGTTGCGCAAGCTGGAAGCTCACACAGAGTATTTTGGTTGCAATTTCTTACTAAAGGGTTTCCAGTTCATTGTTCTGATGGAAAGCACAATTTTATTTTGAAAGGCTTCATTTCAAGAATCTTAGTAACTAGCTTATTTTTTCTTTTTTCTTTTTTTTTTTTTTCCTTAGAAATTTAAGATCCGAATTGAAGATCCACCTCGTCGGAAGCACATGGTATTTTTGGGTGGTGCTGTCCTAGCAGACATCATGAAAGACAAAGACAACTTCTGGATGACCCGACAAGAATACCAAGAAAAGGGAGTGCGTGTGCTGGAGAAGCTTGGTGTGACTGTTCGATAGATCCCAAAGCTTGTTCCCATCACATGTCTAAAGCTGTTTTTTTTTTTTTTTCCTTCTCTTTCATTGCCAATCTCTGAACTTACTCAGCTCCACGCTATGGAAAGGCCTGTCTGTGGCCTTTTTTGACCTGAAGGTCAGGTTTTGTTCTGGTTTCTTGGAGTAGCTTTTGTTAAATGTTTCTTAATGTGGCTCAATTTGACTATTAAATTTGACCACTTCCCTGCAAACAAAACAGAGAGCAAAAGCAGCCTGTCTACTTCATTGTTCCTTCCCAGTAGGCAATTGGGTAATTCTGGTAGGCTTTTTCTCCTGGGTTTACTGCTCTAGTACTGCTAGCTTTTGTTTCTAGTTCACAAGGGGGTGTGTGCCTTTTTTTAGCATAAGAAGACCTTTAAATGGGAGCTTTTGCTATTGGATCATTGTGGTGGTTATCTCTGCATCTTTTTGCCTCTCTATACGTTAAGATGATTACAATTTTTGTTTCTTTCCTGCAATTAGGAATTGGGATTAAACTTCTTTTTTTCTAATAGAAACTAGTTTTAACTAGCTGGAATGGCTTAACACACTGTTCTGATGTAACGTGGTTCTGTATGCACTGCTGCCTAAACTGGCTTCTGAGGTGGTTTGTCCTTAAAGGTGGTGGTGGGGCTTTCATACTGCAGTTCATACCAGATGTAGGAGTGGGCATCTACACAGTTGCCGCAAAAGGAGAAACACCTGATGCTCTGGCAAATGCAAATCTGTGGCCTTAGGTGTCTTTTTTTGGAGGGAGGAGACAGGTTGGAGCTGTGTTGCGCTTTTTTTTTGGTTTTTTTTGTTAAGGGACAGCTGGGGGTCAGTCTGACCAAAAAATGCCTCTTTTTATAGCTAAATTTTGGTACTGTGTCGTCTCAGTGTAGGGAGCAAGAATGTTAAATTAACTATTTCAGAATTGTCGAGAAACTTAGATCTGCTGAGACAGGAGCCTCTAAACTTCTGAAGAGATTTAATACTTTCAGAAATGCTTGTGAAACCTGTAACTACAGATATTAAAAAAACCCTCAAACTAAGTTTTAAAAGTCTGATGTTTTAAAGTGCTTGTATGTACATCGGAAGCACTTCCATTAAACTTTTACAAGTATATTAACCTAGTGCCAAGTAGTTATTGCAAATGAGTATTTCAGTGACCAGTGTTTATTGCAGCAAGTGGATATTTATAAACAACCACTGGCAGTAGGTTATAAAGAATGACCTGTATTTGTTCCAGTTAAAAATAACATTGGAATGGGAGATGTTGTTGGTTGGTAAATATCCACCATTCATTTTGTCCACTCTTGATTTTTGGATGCTTGACGTGTGATGGGGAAAGGAAGTGCAAACCGGTGATTAAAATGCTTTTCCAGAAAGTACATTAAAGCTGAGTTATTCTGAAAAATGGAAGTTGTCACTAATAATTATCAGCCATCTTCTCCGAGCATAGTTGACTGGATTTTTTTCTTCCTCTTAGCAGACTAGTGACTACCTTTGCAATAAAATCTGCCTTACATAAAGCACAGCAAAAACTATTTGCATCCGAATGCCCCTTAGTCTTAGTTCTATTTAGTTTTTCACAGAAATACCCTATCACTTCTTACTGGTTTTCCAAGCCTACCATAACATTTAAAGAGTAAGGAAGTTAAATCCCACTTTTGACTTCCAAACCTTGGAATGTACGAAATATGCTTTGATAGACTTGCCATTTGTCTACATCTCTACAGTAATAATTGATCCCAGGAACACGGAAATGTATTAAACTCCCTCAGACTCTTCAAATTTGCTTTTTTTTTTTCCTAAATGGAGCAGACAGCTTCCCTTTGGCTGAGAGCGCCAAATGGGCAGAAACCATGTCTGCATTTCTTTTAATAACAAGACAGTGGCTGTAGTATTGCAAGTAATGACCGTTTAATTACAGGGGGGTGGGGTTTTTAGCAGCTATATTTACTCTTAACTTGAACAATATGAATTTCCAGGCATGCCGGCCATGCCTCAGTGCATGCACTTGAGCAGTTAGTAGATTTTTTTGGGGGGACGTGAATGTAAGGGGTGCTCTGAATTCCTGTAGTCTTCTAAACATTAAATACATGAGATTTTAAAATGCTGTGGGCTTGCTTTGGAGCTGTGGTTTCTCATGTGACTCTCTCTGGGCTTTTCGGACAGTGGTGAGACTCATGGAAATAAACCAAAGAATTATTTTAAAACCTTTTTTATTTTTTAATGACAATCTGTCATGTGATTTTTTTTTTAATTTTTTTTTTTATCTAGAACTTGACCCCAAAACCTCTTTCTCTAAACCATCTTCTCCCCTGTTCATCAGCCTCTATTGGATTTGTGCCGGTTTGAGTAAAGGTTTGGGAATTTGTCCCTTTCACTAGAGAACTTCACAGCACCATGAGTAATAAATGGCAGTTGATTGTGCAGAATCTTGGATTTCCATGGAAACAGTGTATATGTACTAAATCAAAATGCAACTAGCATTTTAAATGACAGCAATCACTGATTAAGAGGGACTAGTACATAATCCAAATTCTGAATGGGGTGTTCCAGTTGTGCTCCCCGTGGTTCTCAATGTGTGTGTGTGTGTATGTGTGTTCTCTCAGCTGACAGCTTCAATATTGCTATGAAAGCAATCTGGTTTTAAAGACCAAATAACTCGAGATGTATTTGCAATATGCTTCAGCTCCTATAAAATTACAACACAAGATGCTGCATTCAGTTGTTAAGTTTTTTGGGAACATCCTATTTTTAATGTTAAGCTGCTTCAAGCCACCCCCCAGCCCCAAGTGTTCCAGGATGTAACTGATGTAACACAAATGGCTCTTTATACAGTTCTGAATAATGTTAACACAGGGCACTGGTTGAGACCATGAATGGAAATAAACATCTATTTAAATTGACAGGTCTTTTCAATGCAAAAATAAAATCAGATTCTTTTTTTTCAAAGTAGATTATGTTTGCTTTGTTTCATTTGGAAAATGGCAGTGCTCTTGGGTATTCTCTAACTACCATCACACAACTCTCACAAGCTGCTTAGGCTGAGGACACTTGGCATGACATAGTGTCAATGCTCTCACACAGTGAGCAAAGCACACTTACTCCCTTCTCTAGCCAAGACTCCACTCCGTCTGTTTCTTTAAAAATTAAATCCTTATCCAATGGACAAGAATCTCTTCTAGTTCAAGATGTGTGTTTGATACTGCAAAATGAGAAGACTTCTCTGCTTCTATTGACTTCATCATACAATGTATTGAGTTGGAAGGGACCTGCAAAGGCCATCTAGTCCAACCCCCTGCAGGAAGCAGGAACATCTTGCACTAGATCAGGTTGCTCAGAGCCTCATCAAACCTGGCCTTGACTGTCCCTAGGGATGGGGCCTGCAACACCTCTCTAGGCAACCTGTTCCAGTGTCTCACCACCCTCATCTAACCCTACCCTGCTCTAGTTTAAAACCACTGTCCCTCATCCTATTGCTCCATGCTCTGGCAAACAGCCTCAGCTTTCCTGTATCCCCTTCAGGTACTGGGAGGCTGTATCTCTAAGTTTAGAAGCTCCAAAATAATGCTGTTTGGGAATCATCTCTTTAGTATTGTGACTTCATGTGCTGCATCTCTTGCATTTCAACCCACAGCAGAACTATACAAGTTGTTAATGTGTTGAATTTGGAAAGATGTGCTCATTTGAGCAGCTCTTCCATCTGAAATTGTTTAATTCCCAGCTTTCTGTGCGGAGTACTAGTTGAGCCACTAGATTGCAGCACATTTATCTGGCTTTAGAAAGGAGATCAACCATCATCATCTTCACCCCAGCACATCATGCATGCTGTTGGGCATGTGTGTTCCCAGAAAGGAGAATGGCTTTGGTTTTCAGTAAGTATGTTACTGTTTTTGAGGACAGTATAATGTCTGCAACAGAAGAGGCACGGCCAGCAAATGCATTGAGGTGATTTTTGCCCCTTTGCTCTGGTGAGACCCCACTTGGAGTTAACTGTTCAGTTCTGGAGCCCTCGGCACAAGAAGAACGTGGAACTGTTGGAGAGGGTCCAGAGGATGGAGACAAGGATGATACAAAGGCTGAAGCACCTCTGCTACAAGGACAGGCTGAGAGAGTTGAGGCTGTTGAGCCTGGCAAAGAGAGGGCTATGGAGAGAATGCACAGCAGCCTCCAGGTACCTGAAGGGGCTACAGGAAAGCTGGAGAGGGGCTGTTTGCCAGGGTATGAAGTGACAGGACAAGGGGCTATGGTAGTAAATTAGACCAGGGCACATTTAGATGAGACATTAGGAAGTTCTACCTAGTCATGGTTGGACTAGATGGCCTTTGAAGGTCCCTTCCAACTCAACACATTCTATGATTCTATGATTCTTAGAATGAGGCAGAATGTCCAGTTTGGCTATAGGTGCATCTATCTCAGGGGCTAGCGCAAGCACATGCCATTTTAGACATAGATGTTATTTAAACAGCAAAAAGAAGGCCAACTAAAACTCAAAATCTTTACTCCATTACTGTACATTCTTGGAGAAAAAAAAAAAAGAATCAAGCTTTATCTCTGCTCAGTAATAATTCACCTTCTTCACTCCTCCCCTTTAGCTTGCTTAGCCTGGCATGGCTTTTGTGTGGAAAGGACTAAATACAGCTTAGTCGACATTTGCTAGTCAACTTTTTCAATAGTGAATTCCTCCCTGTGGGCATTTAATCTTTTTTTCCACAAACAAGCTCCATTAGCTCTTTTAGTGCCATGAAATATCAAGGTTGGGGGTTTTTCTGGGTTTTCTGGGGTTTTTGTCAGTATTGTTTAGTTTTGGGTTTGTGTTTCTTTTTTTTTTAAATCAAAATATACCTCTTGCTGTGTTGTAGCAACCAGGAGGATGGTGGTCGAAAAAACGTTTAGGGCCTTTTTATGCAAGGATTAAGATCCTAACTACAAATCCTAACTACTATTTTAATCCTTTCATGTAATACTTACTGCTCTCTCATGGGTTGGTTTATTGTCCTCGTGGTAAGAAGTCACTGTAACTTTGCCTCAAGGAAAGAAATAACCTTCTGATCAGAGCAGGCTGCTAATTTTGCCTCTTATACTCTACTGCATTACAGCATTAGACTGGATATTAGGAAATTATTTGACACTGAGAGGGTTATCAAGCATTGGAACAGGCTGTGCAGGGAAGGGTCTGAGACACCATAGAGCTTAGGGATAATGATTTAGGGGTGATTTTTGTCAGAGTTGGGTTGATGGTTGAAAGATCTTGATGATCTGAAAGGTCCTTTCCAACCAAGGCCATTCTATGATTAGGATCAGCTTTAAATAAAATCCTTCAGGAAAACAGCTTATCTTTCCCTAACCTGTTGATGTGGCCTCTTGTCACAGCCAGCAGCTGCATAAACCAGGATGGCAGCAGACATCTCATCACCCAGAGAGCTGGCAATGGGCTTCTTGCTTTCTTTGTGCCCAGTTCTGCTCTGCTGCTGTTGAAACTGGGAGGAATTCTGAGAGGAAAGGAAATGTGAGGCTTTGCTTCTCAATTTTTTTTTCTCCCTTTTGAAAGCAATTCCTTAACATTAAGGATTATGGAAATGGTTTCTATTCTGGGTGATGAGTAAAGCATAGTAAAAGTCTTAGCAGAGACTTGGGATGAAGGTAAAGGGGCATCTTCCAACTATAGAATTTATGCTCCTTCCCATACAATTTTTTAACCTAAAAAGACCAAACCAGTCTCTGTTCCCCAAAGCCCAGTAACAGTAATTAAATCGTAGCTGCAGGAATAATGAGAGAAATGGGCCCCTTACCTACACCTTCCCATCACCACACCCATCTCTCATCTGGTTTTTGTTTGCCTTAAGGCTAAAGTGGTGTCAAGATCCTCCTCTCACATGCATGTTCTCACTTTGTGCCCATTTTAAATATCTCCGGGTATTTTAGCGAATTAATTAATTGCCAGTTGCTCACCTCAACACAAGCACACCTTATAAGTCCTGATTTGCATCAGGCAGTTTCCTTAGCACAGTGGTCCTTCAGGTTTGGAGGTTTGGTGTTGTCCAAAAACTTCCTGTTCCAAACTGCTCCATGTAACCCTGATGTTGGCTTTCCCTGCCAAGGCAGGGAAGGCAAGGTTGGCATTAAGGACATATAAGGCAGTATTTTGGGAAGTTTCCAACCACATCATCTCTTTGGAGTACTTAAAGGTTTTCCTATTGTAGCAGGTATCAGCACTACCATGAGACAAGTCCAGTAAGAGCAGGTAGAATTTATTTTAGCCCTTCTTGATTGTCCCTACTAAGGAAGTGATCTTGTAAAGGAGGTGCTTATGTTTCCCATAGCATTCCTTGCTCTGGCTCATCTCCTTCAACACGAGCCTTTGAAACATGGTCAGTGCTGGAATCTACTGAGTTCCAGGTGAGAACAGAATGCTGTAATGATAATTGCTCATTATCTAATTACATATGAACTTACAGCCCCGGAGGGTGAACTGCTAATTAAATGGTTATCCGCTATTTTGAAACAGCAACAAAGAAATGAGTAATAGTCATTCTTTTGGTACTGCCATTGAAGTGTTCCTCAAAAGGTGAATGAGACAGTCCAGGACACACAGAGCTGTCCCCATCTTGATGCTCTGGGAGTTACTAAGGCAGGAAAACTTATTTTTAGGAGAGAAGACTGCTTTCTCAAATCCAGCTCACTGGCGCAGGTTACCCAGGAAGGCAGCAGATACCAGCCTTCAGAGCCTCAAGAGTCACCTTACACATTCAAGGACTTGCTTGTGTAAAATTTGAAAGAGAAGATAACCACACTCCCTGGCTGTGGATGCAGTGTGCTGAAGGCAGGCCTTGGTTACTCTCCATGTTGCAACACACAGTTTCCAACTAGAAAAAAAGCTGCCTGTCACAAATGCAGTGGCTTTTTTCTAAGAGTAAAGACCTTGCAGCCTCTGTGCCAGCAGCAGTAGGACCTTTATAAAACTCCTTACAAGAGTGCTGAACCCACCAACAATAAGCACTCTAAGCTCTGATTTCACTTCCTGAAAAGTATCCAGCTCATGTCAAGGCACATACCTTCTTTCAGAGCCTGCATTCCTGGCAGGAAGTGTAGCCCAGCAGGGTTCAGTTCAAGGTCCTGCACCTGGGTCAGGGTAATCCCAAGCACAAATCCAGGATGGGTAGAAAATGGATTGAGAGCCCCCCCAAAGTGAAGGTGTTGGTGGACAAGAAGATCAACACAACCTGTGCACTCATAGCCCAGAAAGCCAACTCCATCCTGAGCTGCCTCCCCACAGCGTGGGCAGCAGGCCCAAGGAGGGGATTCTGCTCCTCTGCTCTGCTCTGGGGAGATTCCCCTGCAGTGCTGCCTCCAGCTCTGGGGGCACCAGCATCAGAAGGACAAAGAGTGGGTCCAGAGGAGGTGACAAAGATGGTCAGCAGGCTGAAGCACTTCTGCTGTGAGGACAAACAGAGATAGTTAAGGTTGTTCAGGCTGTTGAAGAGAAGGTTCCAGGGAATCCTTACAGTCCCTTCCAGGACTAGAGGAAAGTGGGAAGGGACTCCTGATCAGGAAATGGGGCAATAGGATGGGGAGTAATGGTTTTAAACTGAAAGAGGGAAGAGTCAGAGTAGATATCAGGAGGAAATTTTTCACTCTGGGAATGATAAGACAGTGGAAGAGGTTGCCCAGAGAAGCTGTGACTGCCCCATCCCTGGTGGGGTTCATGACCAGGCTGGATGTGCAACCTGACAGGAGAATGAAATTAGATGATCTTTAAAGTCCCTTCCAACCAAAACATGCTGTGATTCTATGATCAGCAGGACAATGCACCTTCTCACCTCCCAGCCATGCTCCAGCAAGCCACTGCTGGTGATCTTTTATAGGATTTGAAGCAAAGAGCCTCTAACTGCACCACACTGCACTGTAGCCATTCTCAACATGTGGCCTGTTGGCTATTAACCACCACTGCAGGTTTGTGGTGCTCCTTGGTAGCTCACGGCTCATCCCTGAGACACAAAAGACAATGCTTTAGAGCTGCTGGATTTGGTGTGGGCTGCAAAGCCCAGGTATCTACTACCACACCAAAAAAGCCCTCTCAAACCCAACCACCAAACACAGAATGCAGAATTTGTGCTCTTCCCAGACCCAGGCACTGATGATTTTAATTAGAAAGGCCTAATTGCCACTGGGAATGAAATTTCAGTGGGTGCAGTGACACCCAGGCAGTTTCTGGGGAGCAGCTGAGGTGGTCTTGGCCACATTCTTGAAGGAACAGGGCTGTGTGCACATGTTTGGGTCACCGTTGATTGCAGCATTGCTAGCTGGATATCTTTTTAATTCAAGCTGGCTTTTCCTCCCAGTTTCCCCAAATATATGGTACAAGTTTCTGCTGTTAATGGGGGGTGTGTGGAAGGGTACTAACTCAGGAGGTAGGTTGTTCATAAATCAGAACACTTGCTATTTTGGAGGTTTTCTTAAGGAGTGGAGTGGGTCAGAAGGAAGTGATTTTTTTTTTTTTTCCCCCAATTCTCCACCCCCCTGACATTGTAACACAGTTGTGCTTTCAAGAATATGCGTGGTCTGTTTTCTTCAGGCTATTGGCTCGTCTGGTAAAATAATTAGCTGTTAGGCAGACAGAGGGAAAGGATCACATCTGCACAAGACAGGAAGACTGGGACAGTCGAAAGGGGGGGAAAAAAATAATAAAATAAAATCCCTGCTTGAATCGCAGCTGCCCACCATGCACAGTAACAGAGCTTGCCAAGAATATCCAAATTGATTTAGGGAGAAAAGCTGAGCAAACTGTTTAACCCCAGCCTGCTTGGATCCATCACAGTATCTCTGTGGGCTGCTCTGCTCTTGCTTTTTGGGCTGAAAGAAGGATTTTCAAGTGTTTCACCAACCACCTTTTCCTCCATTCCCCTTCCCCTTTTGCAAAAGGAACAGAAGGCGCAGCTTAATTGCCAGGGATGATGCTGGGAACAGCTTTCCACACCATGAGAATACCCAAAGGTGGGAACATTTACTTCATATTGATGAGATTAAGTTGTACTTGGAACATGTGATTAAAACCAAGAAACAGGCAAATAATTTGTGACTAATTTTTAGCAACAGGAACCTTTTGCTGCCCACTGTACGCTCTGAATCAGGCCCCCTCATAAAAGAAGAGGTGCACTGGCTCCAAGCAACCTTTTCAAGTATTAGAAATTTATTGCTCAGGAGTTTCTGAGAACACATCCCTTCTGCATATTGTTCTCAAGCAGTTGAGAGGGTTTGCATCAAGAAATAAGAGTAGTAATTAGTGTGGATGAGCGAGTTACATTAATTCCTCTGCCTGCTTAAATAAACCTAAATCTGTCAGGATATGCTCATTTAATGGTTAAAAAAATTAGGATGTTGGGAGTATTTGTTCGTAGAACCTATCTCTGGGACTGTCTTTCCCTGCAGGAGTCCCAGGCTCAATCCTAACAATGCCTCTGGATGAAGCCACCAAAAGATCAATGCAGAAAGGTGCATTACCCTATATAAAAACAATAAAAAGTACTTAAATATATGTGTTCCAACACTTGATTTCAGGTGCTGGTGCTCTGGGTGAAATCTGGAGCCCTAAACACCAGCCGAGCTGTGGGTGGGCCTCCCTCACCAGCTGGAGCAGTGAACTCAGCCTCTCCAAACCTCCGCTCAGCTGCAACAGGAGGCCTTTTGGCACATAAGCTTTTTTCCAGTTAAAATACAAACTCCCCGGGTACCTAAAATGTCTGCCATGAGGCAAGTGGGGATCTACCAAGACCCTGACAGCACCGAGCAGTTATGTGCAGTGTCCTTGCCTAAACCACAACAGGAGGCCCTCAGCAGCACAGCTTGCCTGTGGAGCCAGGCTGGAAGATGTGCATGCAAAAACAAAAAAAAAAAAACAAAAAAAATCTCAGCTGTGGGAGGAAATGGGCCCAGTTGTCAGACCACATTCACCATTAATATTCATTTATGCAGAAATACTAACACAGCCATAGATGGCTTCTAAAGGAACAGGCCTTCGTACCTCCACTTTCATGTTCTGGGTAAATGATTTAGAGGCCACTGAAAGGAAACACAAACCTTCCCCCTGATTTCATGGGAAGGGTCCCTCTTGGAAAAAGCTCCTGCCTGTGCATCCTGACAGGGAGGAGACATCTCTCTATAGCACAGGATTGAGCACTTGTGCTGCATCAAGGGGCCATAGAGGTGGCCTCAGCCTCTTGTATGCACCAGGTTTTGGCAGATCCTTGCAGAGAGTTGACCAGCTCATGGGGATACTATACACATCCTCATATGGGTACCTGACAACCCCAAGAATTCATAGATCCCCCAGAAGACACATCCTGGCAAATTTGGGTCTCCAAGTGCTCTGCAGCTCCTGCAGAGAGAAGTAACCCTCCTCTCCTGCAGCACAGGGACACTAAACTGGTATCAGACATGAAGAAATCTTGCAGAAGTCTCAGATACAGGAGCATCTCTACTTGGTTGGGTATGTGTGAGGGCTTACTTGTGGTTTGGTTGTAAAGGGAATCACAAGATGCAAAATAGAATCAGAGCAGAGTTTTCATTTTAAATGCAGTTGATTGGAAGCTCCAAAATTCCACCCCTAAAGAAGGCAGGATTAAGCACAGGAGCATCCCAAAGAAAGACAGATCTGGAGCCCCAGCAGCGAGTCAAGCTCATGGCAAGGTGGAAATGCAATGTGGAAAACACAGCTCAAGAAACAAACAAACAGGATGGGAGAAAAACAGAGAGTGGGAAGAGAGAGGACCAAGGTAGGTAGGATGAAGGAAGACAGGTAAGGAAATGGATCCCTGTGGCTTACTATCCATTTTTATGCATCAGGACAACTGTGACTTGTCACATTTGCTAGCCCTTGCTGATGACTGTGCAATGAAGTACAGCTTGAGGATGCCCATCAGATGATGTTCGGTTCCTCTCTGGTTTGTGGAAAGTGACAACAAAGTGCAAACATGTGTCCCTTTTTCATGGTTTTGAGCAGAGCTTGTGCTCACCCCTTGTAGAGTCCTTTTGCAGTCAACGAAATGAGGCCTGGATGTGACAAAAGAGAAGTTGAACTTCAGCACTTCAGAGTTCCGAGGATTTCTTTTCCTTGTTCTAGCGCTATATTTCTATTTCGCAGAACCAGAGAATCATAGAATCAGAGAGTTGCAAGGGACTTTCAAAGGCCATCTAGTCCAACCCTCCTGCAGGGACCAGCAACATCTCACACTAGATCAAGTTGCTCAGAGCCTCATCAAGCCTGGCTTGAGTATCTCCAGGGATGGGGCCTCCACCACCTCTCTGGGAAACCCATTCCAGTGTCTCACCACCTTGCTGGTGAAGAACTTTTTAATGTCTCATCTAAGCCTATTTGCTCTACTTTGAAACCATTATGCCTTGTCCTGTTGCTGCATGCCCTGGGGAACAATCTCTCCCCAGCTTTTCTGTAGGCCCCTTCAGGTACTGGTAATTTATTAAAAGTACTTGATGCACTAAGGATTATACCCTAGGGGAACCAGCAAGGATGGAGGTCTGGGTTTACCTCTAAGAAACAGCTCCACTTTTAGGGGCAAAGCCTAGAAAAGCACACAGGCGGGAAAAGACATAAAATCCTTTCTCCCCAAGGTTTGCTCAAGTTCCCTGCTCACATCGGAGAAATTATTAAAAGGGCAGGGAGTGTAAATCCACTAACACCAGGGATCTATTTTCTTTCAAACCAAATTCTTCCACAAAACACTGTGAAGAAGCAAACAGACAAGACCAAATCCAAAACCCCATGTTGCTGCCTCCTCAGGAGGCTGGGAGAGATGTTTAGGCATCACCTTACACCCATGGTCCCTCTGACTTGCAGTATCTGCACGCACGGGGTGAATGCCTGCCAACTTCAAGGGAGATATTCATATGCACAACAGGCAGGACTGAAGCCTTAAAACCACGAGTAGTTACACTTTTACTGCCAGAAGCAACATTTTAATCTAAGTATTGGCTCCTGACAGAGACTGTATGAGGCTGAGGCACTGCAACATCTTTGCTCCATCTGAATAATTGTGAATGCCTGTCTTTAATCTATTTGCAAGAATTGTTTGGTTTGGGATTTGGTGTTGGTTTTTTTTTTTTTAAGTACAAAAGAAATTCTTTCTGTGTCTATACATTCATGGCAACTGAGCTACACAGAAACATCAACTAATGGAAGGTCCATATGTGGACAGAATATCATATGTAATGAGAACTGCTGCATTTTTGCAAAATGTAATGGGACAGATACGCAGCAGCTGTGGGTTACTCAAGAAGCAGCTAATTTAGCAAGCTGAATTCAAGGATATTTCCCAGATCTCCCAAACAATGAATAGCAGTGTTGTTTAAGATTACCATTATGCCTTACATCCTCCTTTGACTGGAAGCAGGGGGCAGGAAGCCTCTATCTGTGCTTCTGGGGCAGAAGTATATGATTAGTGCCTAGCTATCATAGGAAGCCCCAGGGGAGCAAGGGGGTCTGGACTTGAAGGAAGGAAGGAAACTGTGTAGGATAAACAAAAAAAAAGAGCCCCCGGAAAGCAGCCGAGATGGGCAAGACTTGGTGAAAGACAGAAAAGAAAAAGAAAAAAGGAAATGCTGAAGGGCTGTATTTGAATTCTAGCTAATATAAAACTTTAAAATAAAGACATCCTCTCCTAAAACAGAATTTAGCTGGAAATTTTGCAGGTTTGTACTAATATAGATTCTGGTATGCTCTAACACAAGGTATTACTCATTTCAAATATTCAAATGACAATTTTTTTAAAGGCTTGACTACACTTCAAGTTTGCTTTTCCAGTTATTTTACTTCTCTTCCTGAAAAACAAAAAAAAAAAAAAAAAAA
>VZTY01002351.1:428812-478135 GCA_013400935.1 Turnix velox | reverse complement strand
AAAAGAAAAAGGGAAAATACAGGCTACTTGGATGTAGCACATACAATCACAGCTCCATTTTTCCATTCAGGACTGGATTCACTGAGAAGATGGGGCTGGTGTGATCTGTTCTTGCAAAATCTGTTCTCCCAAGCAGCACAGACACCCCACAGCCGCTCCTGAGGGTCACAAATTCGTTGTAGCTGTGGCTGCCCTGGTCCACAGCACAGCCCACTACCCCCAGCTGCCTTGAATTCGTTCTGTAGCCAGAGCTGAGCACCCCATAATGGGAAGGTAGATACACCAGGATATGCTAATTCATAAAATAAATAAAATTTAAAATGGGGCTACTTCAAACTCTGTCTCTCAAAAAAATCTCCTTTTTGTGCCAAGAGCAAGCAGCTGAGAGGTGGCAGGGAAGGACAGGGACCAGCTAATCCAAAACCCAAATTTGTTACAGGTTTCACACATGTGAAGAAAGAGTGCCCAGGCTGGGGCTTTATTACAGCAGCTCAAGGAAGATTTGTCACGCACAACACAAAACAATCCTCCCCCTGCAAAATCAAAAAAACAACTCTCCCTCAGAGAATTAAGAGATTTTTCTAAGCAAATACAGTTTGCAAAGGATTTTCAGATATAGCAAACTTGGTAGGAGTAACTGAGAAGGAGGTTGTTGCATGATGACAGATTGCATTTATCTGTTCCATGGATCATGATAGAATTCCCTTGTGCTGTGCCATTGAGATAACCTACCTCCCCATAAAAGAAAAATATCAGGTTTCCACAAAAATGGAATGAGCTTACACAAGAAAAGTACCAAGAATATCCATCTCTCCTGGCCAAGCTCTTTCTGCTCCACTGGTGGAGATTAGGAGTGGATGCCTGAAGCCCCACAACTTCACTCCTGGTGCACTCCTGGTGGTAGAACAGAACAGAACCTCCCACTTTGCAAGCCCAGATTCAGAAATTTATTATAGCAAGAGGCTCAAGCCAAACCTTTTGCTTAGTCACACAGAGAAAGAATCGCTCCTTCTGTTGAAATCAATGTTCAAACCACTCAGTGGCTTATGTAATGCACTATCGGCCCTACAAAGTGTTTTATAGCAGACCACATCTGGAGTCAGCAAAAGGCTATCTCAGGCCAAGGACTTTGCTCTTTGCCATGTATGATCTACACATGCAAGCCTAGAGTGCAATTCTGCCCCTTGAGTCAGCTGAAACAAGATAACAGAGGAATAAGAATGGAACTACTTGAAATACTTACATTTTAAAATAGACATTTTTCCTTCTTAAAATGTTTTGAGCTGACCCTTTATACTGAAGGTTAAACAAATCCAACTTTGCTCTCACAACACAAAAAAGGCCCCCAGAGCAGCTCATTCCTTTGCACAAGCACAAAAGCATAGCCCCTCAGCAAGATGAGCCTGAATTTATTCAGGAGTCCATAGGAAACAGCTGTTGCTTTTAACCCAGCCTCTCCTTTATCTCCTTTATTGTTTATTTATGTCTCAGCTAATACTAGCTACCGTGAGCAGGTCAGGACTTTGCCCTCCAAAAAGCTCCTTGGAAGATAATGGAACTCAGCCCTAGTGCCAGTAGGATGGAGGAGCTGGCTTTTAAATTATTCAATTCCCTGGTGATGACAGAAGTAAATCTGTGACTTTGTTAGAAAATAGTGCAGAGGAGAGTCAGGCCATAGCTTCTGATTTTTGCAGGGGGCGGGGGAGTAAGCATTCGGTGAACTGCATGAAGAAAACCAAATGCAACAAGCCAAAAATGGATGTTTCTCTTCTTCTTCTCCAAGTTTGTTGATGATCCTTTGTCCTGCAAAGGATGTTTACACCCCCTCACCTCTGTAATGAGATACTGAGCAAGATTATGCTCAAAAACCTACAAATGTTTCTCTGTAAAGACTGTGCTGTGGTGTCACAGAATGCAGAAGTGATCCAGAACCCAAACAGAGAGGGGACATTTCTACAGAGAAGCAGGGAAAAGGCACAGAGTAGTGACCCCAGGGGTGTTCACTGGAGATCTGCTACCAGGCAGTGGAAAAGCCAGCAGTAATGATCCCAGTGTGAAGAACAGGAGAATGGAAGGCAGGGCTCCCATGCCTTGCTTCTAACTGCCTTCATTTGTCTCTGTTTCCCAGCCAAAACGTGGGTGTAATTGTTCAGGCATAGCATGAAGCTTTAAAGACTCACAGTGGATACGGCGTAGCGGGAGGACAGGATGATGTCAGCAAGAAGTGAGTTGTTTTCTTCAGCAGTGTAAGGATCAGCTAACTAGAAATCCTGGGATGTCAGGATTTAGCCCAGACTGGAAAGAGCTGCCTTTGAGCTCTCCAGATCAGCAGTGGATAGCGGGGACAACCTTATGTCTTCCTTTGCAAAAAGGCTTGTTGATTTTCCTGTGGTACAAACCATCCAGAGCTGTACAAATTGCTCACACTCTTTAAAGGAGCATTCCCATGGGGAGAGAAGCAACACGAGTTTGCTAAGGAGAAGGGGAGAGATGAATGCCTGCTCGTGGAGCAGACCTCTTTTCATTTCACAGCAGATGACAGCGTCACTTATTTTCACAGACAGCTATTTAACAGTCAACATAAGGAAGCATCATGAACAGAGAACAGCAGACAGAGCATAAATTATATAGCTAACTAAAGAATATGGTTCCTACTCTGCTTTAAAAGGCAGGCCAGATGTCTTCAGATACAGTCAGTGTGGTGGAACCCTTTCAAGACCAGTTAACTAAGTCACAACGTGTGCTTGATTCACTTGGCTGAATGGGGATCCTCCTGGGCTGCAAGCAGGATCTCTGCACAGCTGAAAATACGGTGGGAATGAGTCAGTTCCTTGGAGCTTGTGTGGGAGGCAAAGACAGAATTGTGGGTGGCTTCAAAGTGTTAAACAGCCTTTTAAATTCAAGGCCAGCTTCTCAGAGGAATAAGGAAATGGAGATATTCACCCCATCTGGATTTAGTTCCGTGCCTTGGGTCAGCCTTGAGAAAACTGTTCTCTGATAGTAAAGAGACACTTCCCAGACAGGGAGGTCCGCTTGCTCCAGAGTCAGTTCAGCTTCAGATGTGGATTTTAAGCCTGTTAGTCTCTCACCCATAGCTGGGCAGCAGCTGTCCTGTCTCTCCTGACATCTGCAGGCTGCCTTCATGGCAAGGCAAAGCCTCACCAGCTCCAGGTCAGGCCTTTGCCTGCCCATCTCTGCTCCCTGCATCTCACCCCTTTTGCTCGAGCTGCCTGGGAAGACAATTCAGCCAGTGCAGGCATCTTGGGTACCCATTCCCTGTGATGAGGAAGAACTGCTTCAAACCTTCCAGCTCTGTATTGGCAGGGACCTTCCTTGCTCCACAGTCTGTCATTTCACCTCTGGCGCCACAATCTTTGGGATGTGGTCCTACTCACAGCCAGTCTGTGCATGTGGGGGAAAGGGGATGCTGTGGGTTAAATTACCTGGCACACTGGAAATTCAGGCCCCATCCAGTTACCTCCTGCCAACTGTTTGCCATTCAGCCCTGTTCTCTAGCGCAACCTCTCAAAAGAGGATTTATTGCTTTTACTGGATCTGGCTCACTCTTCCATCTAAGTGGATTAATGTGAGTTAGCTCTAACTGAGCCCCACACAGCATTAGCCAAGTCAACATAAAGTTCCCCACTACTGGCAATGTTGATTTTTCCCCCGTCACAATGAATTTTTAATGGTCTTTATGCGCAAAAGCAGCTTTGCAAAATCTTAGGCTCCCACTTTCCAACTTAGATGATTTGGCATGTGAAGAATGCAATGAATATTTAAACCTGTAGTTTGGCAGAGCCTGCATGGAGTAGCTAGAAACCTAGCCCTAGTCCTTTGGGGACTGGCCAGCCACCATGTAAAACTCCCAGCCCAGAGGAACAGTACAAGGACCTTTGCGAGGTCAATCAATCAATCCTCAGTGCTCAACCAAAATCACCCTAATCCCATCATTCTTTAGATTTTTTTAATTAACCTCAGGATTCACCTGGAGGAGCTGTACATGGGTGGAGCTGTGGGTTATTTGATAGATGCCTCATATCACTCCGATGCTTGTATTTTATTCATGCAAGAGTAACAGATGAAGGCTGTTATTTACCACTGGAGACCAGGGTCTCCATCCCAGCAGACAATATGAAACCACGGGATAACAATCTCTGCCTGGAAGATATTACAATCAAGCCAAAAGGGTCAAAAAGGAAGGAACCCCTCTTCTGCCCTCATGGGTTAACTAAGTGTTCAGGCACATATTCAGGCTGCCCCACCAATTAAGAGCTCAGTATAACCCCTCAGTATGCCATTTAGCCCACAGCAAAAATCAAGGGGAATTGACTTAGCTTCATTGGCTGTAAAAGGGCACCCGGCTCAGGAGCCATCACAAGAAAACCTCCATCATCCGCTTGAACACACAAGGATAGATGCTGGAATTCAGCCAAGACAACGTGGCTTTCATCTTTTTACATGAAAGAGGGCTCCTTTTGATATTTGGAGGCCCACTTTTTTTTTAAGAGCTGTTATGCAAACTTCAGCTCACATGAGCTTGAACAATACGACTGAAACTTCCAAAGCAAGCAACGTCTCTGTGTGCCAGATCCTGCCCTGC
Source organism: Turnix velox (assembly GCA_013400935.1). Classification (NCBI taxonomy): domain Eukaryota; kingdom Metazoa; phylum Chordata; class Aves; order Charadriiformes; family Turnicidae; genus Turnix; species Turnix velox. The sequence goes on along the minus strand of VZTY01002351.1, from coordinate 473,532 downwards.
AATGATGGATGGAGGAACAGTCCCATTGTCTTCAAGATGATTCCAACACATACCTGCTTGCAACCACCAGCATAAAGGACTGTAGCTGAAAGACATTTATTTCTGGTATCAGTGTTCTCCGAGCCATGGTTTTGGATTAGAATCACAGAGTTGAAAGGAACCTTCAAAGATCACCTAGTTGAACCCCCCTGCAGTGAGCAGGGACGTCCTGTACTAGATCAGGTTGCTCAGAGCCCTATCAAGCCTGACCTTGAATGTCTCCAGGAATAGAGCCTCCACCTCCTCTCTGAACAACTTGTTCTAGTGCCTCACCACCCTCATGGGGAAAAAAATCTCTCTGATGTCTAACCTAAACCTGCCCTGCTCTAGTTTAAAACCACTGCCCCTTGTCCTGTCACTCCATGCCCTGGCAAACAGTCCCACCCCAGCTTTCTTGTAGCCCCTTGTCTTGTCTTCTCCAGTCTGAACAACCCCAGCTCTCTTAGCCTGTCTGTGTAGCAGAGGTGCTTCAGTCCCCTCATCGTCCTCATGACCCCTTCCAACAGGTCCATGTCCTTCTTATGCTGATGGCTCCAGTGCTTCAGGTGGGGTCTCATGAGAGCAGAGGAAATGGGAAAAATAACCTGTCTTGACCCGCTGGCTACAGCTCTGCTGATGCAGCCCAGGATAGGGTTGGGCTTCTGGGCTGCCAGTGCACACTGTTGGCTCATGTCCAGCTTTTCATCCATCAATACTCCCAAGTCCTTTCCCACAGAGCTGCTCTCTATCATGTCACCTCCTGGTTTGTAAGGGTATCAAGGATTGGCCCGGCCCAAGTGCAGAGCCCTGCACTGGTCCTTGTTGAACTTCATGATTCACTTTTCTTCAGAAATCACAGTTGCTTTCTAAATATAGGCAGTTCTGTGCAATTTATTCTGTGAAACCATCAGACCTTCTGTAGCCAGTGGCTGTCTTCATATGCCATCATATTTAGGAGGCTCCATGGGCTGGAATGTCATTATCTCTGTGTGTTAATTGATTGAGTCTGCCCTACATACAGTCAGCTGGATCCTTTGGGTTGTTATCATTAGCAAGACCTAGACATTTTAAGCGTTTTGGAGTCCAGGAGTCTCTGTTGTCATGCAAGAAGAAGCCAAAGGAAATCTCTTGAAATCACTGACTTTACAGCTACAGCAATTTAATTCCGAAGATGGGAAGATACTCATACTAATACACAAGCAAGTGAGGAAAAAAAGGCAAAAGTAGACTTCAGACTGGCAACAAAAAAACAAGTAAATAATCCACCTACAGCTCTTCAGAGCTACAGCCAACACTCTCAGCTGAATTAACAAACCAGGAAACAGACCCTTTAGCAGCTAGAGCAAGACTGAAAAAAACCAGGGCATTACTTGACACATTTCTTTGCCCTGATTGGGAAAACATGTCACTTCCCTCCTAGATATCACTGGTATATGTTAAAACAAGTATTCTGCAAGTGATGAAAACAAGAGCGCTTGGTTTCCAAAGGACATGTCTGAGCCTGACAAGCTGTTTAAGAGAGAGGTACAGTGTGAAAGCCAAGTCACTCTTGTGGGATGGATGTGCAGTCTCCAGTAGGGCAGGACTACCAAGTGAGAGTTTATCCACAGTAAAGGCAATCATAACAAGGCTTTTCACACATTGTTTTCATAGGATCATAGAATTGGAAGGGCCCTTCAAAGGCCATCAAGTCCAATTGCCCTGCTGTGAGCAGGTACATCCTGTACTAGATCAGGCTGCTCAGAGCCTCATCAAGCCTGGCTTTGAGTGTATCCAGGAATGGGGCCTCCACCACCTCTCTGGGCAACCTGTTCCAGTGCCAGTGTCTCATCATCCTCATGAGAAAGAACTTCTTCCTAATGTCTAATCTAAACCTGCCCTGCTCTAGTTTAAAAGCAGAGTTTTCCTGCTATTTAAGCATGGAGCTCACACTTGCTTTGCCTCAGCAAGAGTACCAACAGCTCTCCATCTTACCCGCCTGCCTGTTTTTATGAAGCCCTCAGGCAATTAGTTCCTTGAAGACCTCAGTTTGGTTTTCACTGGCTGTGTGGTTTGAGAACCATAAGTGGAGCCGGACAGGAAGAAGATTAATGGTGCAAATTCAAGTCTGTTAGAAACCAAGCCAAAGCTGAATTTGTGTGTGTGTCTTTTTCCTCCAAGCTGTGATTAAATTCAATGAGGCGCAGAGCCTTAGGACCCACATCTTAAAACAAAACCCCTAGTATCTACTATTTTCAGCCTGTGGCCTGATTTCCTGAGGTGCTGATCATCTGTAGTTCACGCTGAAGCAATCAGCAATTGCTAAACAATCAAATTAGAAGCCTCAAATTAGGATATAAACATCAGCCATGGAGTTTCTGCATCAGAAGCACCAAGTTTGTATTATCTGGCTGAATTGCCCATTTGGACAGTCCTTGTTTTAAGCAAAGCAGTTCTTTTGCTCGTGATGCTCATGATTAAGACCAAATAGATGACAGTTAAATTCTGCAGCCTGAGTTGCCAATCTATTTGTCAGTATTTCTTTATAGGGAATGGGAAAATGCATAGAAGGGCTCTGTACAAAGAAATGAACTGAAGAGACATTTTTGTATTATATGAATTAGCCAGGCTTTTAGAAAAACAAGTGCTGATAATAAGTCTCCTTACTGTATTTTGGGGGTGATTATATGTTACTGAAGGCAGAGGGAAGTTTGTCATTGACCTCAGTGGGCCCAGTGTTTCACACTTACCCATTTCTGTTTTTAAACTAGAAGGGTCAGACATTAGGAAGAAATTCTTCACCAGCAGGGTGGTGAGACACTGGTACAGGTTGCCTAGAGAGGTGGTGAGGCTCATTCCTGGAGATATTCATGGCTAGGCTTGATGAGGCTCTGAGCAATTTGATCTAGTGCAAATGTCCCTGCTCTCTGCAGGGTGGTTGGACTGGATGGCCTTTGAAGGTCCCTTCCAACTCTATGATTCTATGATCTAGGAAATCCTATTGGCTTCAGAAAGAAATCAAGACATTCACTATCTCTCAGAGCAAAGATATTTGTACTTAGGAGGCAAAATACAGACTTTGCACCTTCATCTCAGACATTCAGTTCACCCTAGTTTACATTCACAGCTACAGCATTCCAATCTTTGAAAGGATCTGAGCCTCAGAAAACAAATATTGTAAGTCCAGCTCATGTTAGCAATCTGACAAAGAAACAAAATTATAAATTTGCTGTCCTTTTACTACCTCCTTCATACCCTCAGAAGAACTGCAACAGCAATGAGAACACAAAATCATCTCAAGAATAGGAAAGATAAGGTTAAAGGACACATAAAAAAGGAGTCATTCAATCTCTGCCTGGATGCCTGATCTGGGTGTTCCTGCTCCAGCAGGGGAATTAGACTCTTGAGGTCCCTTCCAAACCCTGACACCCTGTGATTTTGTGTTTCTGTGTGAGGAGACACTGGCATTTGCAAAATGGCTGCTTTGAGGTTGCAGCTGCTGGACACCTTCACATTTGCAGGGCTATCCCTATAAAAACACCAACTGGGAAAAAGACCCGAACTTAAAAATCTCCAGAGAAAAAGGTAGAAGGGTTGTTATGGTTTTTCAGAAAAAACAAATGCATTTAAAATAAAAATATATTAGGCTTAGTGAATAAACTCACATTGCTATCACGTTCAATTAAATTTTTTTTTTCAGAGGCACACAAACTTTCCTGTTTAAGAAGATAAATCAATGACAAATTGTCTGATGCTGGGAAGAAATTTCCTCTTCCAACAGATGATTCCAATACAGAGTTTCTTGTATTCTCTCGCTTTGAAGTATCTGGTACAGGCTGTGGTTAGAGACAGGATATCAGCCTGCGGAACCCCAAAGACATTTTCTTGTAGCTCAAAGTTCAGATGGTCACAAACAGCAGTTGTTCTGGTTTAGAAAAAAGTATCACGCATTTGCTCTGAGTTCAAAAGCTCTCTGCTCAGCACCTGGGTTTTCTGCTCCCCGAGCCACATCTTTACAACCACTTCCTTCAGGAACTGGCCATAAAATGTGCTCTGATGGTGACAGCTCTTAAAATGTTATGTATGGGAATGGGTTTGAAAGCACAGCCCTTTCAGGGGTGCTGCTTTGTTAAAGGGCCATGTTCTCCATGTATATCAATACATAAGCAGCCTTTCAGCCTTTTAGTCTTCAAGTGGAAAATCAACCTAATATCAGAAAGAATTGCTGCTAACCCAAAATCCTGCAAGCTGTCAAAAATGAGTGAAAGATGGATGAGGGAGAGCCCCTGCTAATTTGTTTCTTTTAAAGTAAAAAACGGCTTGCTCCTACAAGATGTATTTCTTGCTTTTCTGAGATGGTATGTGAAGGACCGGTAAATGCAGCAACTTGACAAATGGGCAAAAAGAAGTCTGAAACTAAGGTGCTAAGGTTAAAACCAGTGATTCTAGGGTCCCACAAAGCCATTCCTTGACTGATCTTCAAAGACCATCTAGTCCAGCTGCCCTCCAGTGAGCAGGGACATCTTGCACTACATCAGTTTGCTCACAGCCTCACCAAACCTGGCCTTGAATGTCTGCAGGAATGGGGCCTCTACCACCTCTCTGGGTAACCTGTTCCAGTGCCCTCATGGGGAAGAACTTCGTAATGTCTCACCAAAACCTGCCCTGCTCTAGCTTAAAACCACTGCCTCGCATCCTGTCACACATGCTCCAGCAAACAGTTTTCCTGTAGCCCCTTCAGGTACTGGGAAGCCACTATGAGATCTCCCACAGCCTTCTCTTCTCCAGGCTAAACAGCCCCCGCTCTCTCAGCCTGTCCTTGCAGCAGAGCTGCTCCAGCCCCCTGATCATCCTCATGGCCTCCTCTGGACCCTCTCCAACAGATCCATGGCCTTCTTGTGCTGAGGGCTCCAGAGAGCTGGAGCTGTGTGTGCATTTCCTGCTTGGCAGCCTGAGAAGCAGTGTTGGACTGAACACTGCTCAGAGGCACAGACCATCTCCCCTTCCCAGCAGGAATACGTGGGAGCTGCTGTGGGGATACATTAGCTTGAACATCAGGTCCCACACCAATACATTCCATGACACTGGGAACTTAATTTTAGGTTCCTCTTGGAAAAAAAAAAAACAGAAAACAAAAAATAATAAAAGAAAGGACTGTATTTCTACTTATATTTCATATCCTGCATCTGCATTCAGTCTAAGCTTCTACTCTGTCTTTTTTAGCTGCTTGGAGTTTCCTGAAACAAATTTATTGGGGGTTGGAATTTTGCAGGGTTCAGACTCATGAACAAAACCAGTCGAGTGCTGCTTCTTTTGGCTGTGCACATCAAAACGCTCTTGGTTTTAAGTTGTGGCTAGCACTTTTGCAAAATGTAGTTGAAAGTTATACTTTTAACCTGGCTTTTATCACTGCTCTCAGGAAACTGTAAAGTGCAAGCACTTCTAAAGTGAAATAACTTGAGTTCAGTAGTTCTGGAATTAGGCTTTTAAGCTTGGAAATAGCTCTCTAGGGTACAAAGATGTTAATGCTTCAGATTTTAGAAGTGTCTGAGCTTTTAGGTTCTTAATCTCAGATGAGAAGACAGGATGCATTTGGGAACGTACCGGTCTTGCTACCTCATTGTTTGCATTAAATTCCCTATCCCTTTTCTTTTTTCATAAGATTGAAATTTCACATTAAACAGTTAATAAGGCAACACCTGCCCAACACCAAAACAAATAAACTAAGAGTAGGAAAAGCGGAAAAACTCTTGCTTGAAGTGATAAGACAAATACTAGTCCTGTCTGTTCCCTTCTAACAGATACTGGCCAATTCTGCAGCTCACCATGACATAACCTTAAAGAGGCAGGAGAAGAAATGTCAGTTCATATTACCTTCTCCATATAATGAAGAATGAATAAGAATTCTGGATGAGAATTAAGTTTAAGGCTGTGCATGACTATGTAAAGTTTTGCCATTTCAAACTATGCATTAATTCCAGCTCCCCCATGCAATGACACGTATTCAGTGATTCCTCAGGTCATTACATGAATTATATTAAGTCTGGAAATGACTTTGTGCTTTCCTTGACACCTCAGAGCACACATTGAAGCAGAGAGCTGGGGCTGTGTGTGGGGGGTGTGTTACAGCCCTGGGAAACCTTTCACTTTCCAACCACCCAGAGCGCTGCTGGGAGATCCTGTCTCACACCACACTAGGCAGTAGACTTGAAATCCAGCAGAAGCCAAGCCAAAATCTGTCAGCTCTTCCTAAATTAATTTACAAGCAGGGAATGGGGGAATGAGATGAATGGCATGGGATAGTCACACATGAGCGCAAGGAAGCAACTAAAAATATTGGTAGCGATCTAAGCACACCACCCCCAAAATACACACATACTTTCCACCATTTAAATATCTTGTCTCTGGGTGGAAGCCAAACATTTTTCTATTTATTTCCACGTGTGACACCAAGATACCAAGGAGTTGCCCAATGTGAAATGTTAAGAAAATACCAGGAGGCTGAACATCCTGGAAAAGGACAAGGTGTTAGGAGGATGTGAACTCATCCAGCATAGCACACTGGCTGCCAGTGCTGAAGACTTGCTCATAAAGATTTCTGATGAAAAAATCTGCCTTTGGTCTGTGTGAGATGCCAGGTTCTGCCTTCGATAAGCACTGGGAACCTCTTGTTTCCAGGAATCCTGACAGCTACTTCCTATTTGCATTTCTAAGTGGAATTAGCAGAGAAAGGAGATTTACACATTCATTGCTGACTGGGCCCATTGGTCTGGTTTGTGCACCAAGCAGAAAGCCCAGACTTCCCAATTAACCCTCAGACACACCAACAGGAGAGATGACATTTGGATAAAGATAGTGGTGGACTTGTGCTTGGGATTCTTGCGCCACAAATTTCCTATGTGACATTAAGCAAGTCTTTCAGACTCTCTTGGATTTTCTCTCCCATCAGGAATAAGTCCATTTAAGTTACAGCTCTCTGAACAGAGTGAGGAGACTGAAAGAGGCCAGGTGAACCCTCCTCATGCAAAAGTTCTACCCCCGTGCAGCTGCAGTGACTCTGAGAAATGCTTGACACTGTTACAGTGGTGCCTTGCAGGAAAATCGAGTTGTAACCAAAGAAACCCACGTTCATTGGTTAACCCTTGCAGGAGCCCACTACTCCTCCTGCAATTCCCCACTGCTTTTATGAGAGGCTTGCTGGAAGTATTTGCAGATTTCCCAAGTGAGTATACATAATTAAATTCTCCCCTGGTCTTTAGTTTCACAGGCTTCAAGGAGAAAAGCTCATAGAGGTGGGACTGCTGTGATAACATTTGTTTGATCCTAGGGATGCATCCTCCTGAACATCACATCTGACTCACAGCTTCTGTGTTTCTCACAAGGCCTGAAAACTCCTTCCTTAAAATATCACAGCAAATCACAGAATATCAGGGATTGGAAGGGACCTCAAGAGATCATCTAGTCCAATCCCCCTGTCTGAGCAGGAACAGCCAGGTGAGGTCAAACAGGAAGGCATCCAGATGGGTTCTGGATGTCTCCAGAGAAGGAGAACCCACACCCTATCTGGGCAGCCTCTGCCAGTGTTCTGTCACCCTCACTGTGAAAAAGCTCTTTCTTGTATTTCTGTGGAACCTGCTGTGTTTCAGCTTCCACCCATTGCCCCAAGTCCTACCATTCTCTTCTCTCCAAGCTAAAGAGACCCAGCTCCCTCAGCTGTTCCTCATAAGGGAGATGCTCCAATCCCTTCATCATCTTTGTGGCTCTGCACTGGACTCTCAAGTGGTTAACACACAATTGTATCATAAATGTAAACAGACATCCATGTTTATATATGCACATAATTCTAGAAACACATCAATACAAATACAAACCAGCATAATGTGAGTATTGACTTAGGATCTCAGCAAAGCTGTGACAAATGACGCCACCGAGCCTTTTTCTGCAGCTGGCCTAACACATCACCCAGTGTGCTGGGTGGGTGCAGGTGACACAAACCACCACAGGGAACAAATCTGAAGACATGTATGTAATTTGGCCTGTGGGCTCTTTGCCTCCTCTTTTACACACTCCTGGAGGCAGCTTAATTATTCAGCAGCACAACAAGCAGAAGCACATAGAGAAGCTGTGGCTGCCCCATCCCTGGAGGGGCTCAATGCCAGGATAGACAGGTCTTTGAGCAACCTGGGCTGCTGGGAGGTGTCCCCGCTCAGGGCAGGGTGGTGGAACCATATTATCTTTGAGGTCCCTTTCAACCCAAATCATTGTATGATGAAAGCACAGTGGTTTAATTGCGTTCTTACTTACCCACAGCAAAACAAAACTGGGCCTGAAAACTTACCCACAGCAAAACAAAAACAAAACTGCGCCTATGGTATTGGCCTGACTAGCTCCCATTGGAAATAACTATAAAAATTCAGGTATACTCACTGGTTTCTCCTCTGGTTTCCTCAGTCGATCAGTGGCTGGTTTGACAGTTATTCCTCTTCCATATTCCACGTTTAAAGCCCTCTGTGGGCAAATGGCAGTGCCACCTGCCCCAGGCTCCTTTCCTCAAGAGTTGTCAAACAACAGGCCCTCAAAAAGCAAGGTGGTCCTCCCTCAGCAGCCACGTCTGACAGCCTTTATTCCACGTTTCCCTTTTTCTTTGGGACTGCTCTGCTCAGCTGAAGCAAAATAAAATAAAAGATATTCCAGCACATTGTTTATTCCAGCCCAAAGCTGTGCACGGGATTGGAAGGGAGAGCAGGAAGGGCATCCCTGCCCCTGTCATGGCCGCTGGGGCCTGCAGGGGCCACCACAGGCCGGGCTGCCCCAAGGGTGTCCTCTTCAAAAATGTGCAAAACGCCTGAAAAACACCTAAAACCCATCTGTCCTCTCACTCCCCACTGGCCCCTGCCTGAGGCCCACCAAAAAAAGTTAAAAGAAATCCATTTTTTTTACCTCAAAAACCCTCAAGGCCTTGGAGAAGTGTCTCTGGTGATGGCTGCACTACGTTGCCTTTCCCTCATTTTCCAGACATCAGAATAACAACAAAACAGTTTCATTTTTGATATGATGTATTTATATTTACATGGTACATTTTAAAGCAATAGCTACACTGATCATACATATTAGAAACAATAAAAAAAGAAGTTAAGAACTAAAATGTACATCATACACTTCTATATATATATTTTTTTTTTTACACAGAGGTAAAAAGGCTTATAAAAATCAATACAACAGGGTTTTAACTTTTAGTATATAGATACAATAATGATGAGGCTTCAGGCACTTTAATTTGTTAACGTGAGTGATAGCTTGGAAAACAAAACAAAACAAAAAAACTTTCCACACAACAGAAAAAAAAAAATAATTTGGTTAATGTTTTGTTACCACAGATACAAAAATAAAATCTGAATAATTTCTCTCAAATGATTGATGTCAGTATTGCAAAGCTGACCGGGAGAACGCTACACACTGTTCAGCAGCAGTGTGGAAATTAAGGAGAAATATTTACAAAAAAACACCCATTTCTATCCTTGTGCCCTTACACCACTGCCTGCACAAACCAAATAACACATGCAGCAAAATCTACAAGTATTACAAAACCCAAGAGAAAAGGGAAGGAGGAAGAAAAAAAAAAAACCACATGAAAAAGGGGGATTTTATTTTTTTTTTTAAAAAAACCTTTTATTTTTCAGACATACAGAAAGGCTTGGAGTATGTCTACTTTACTTAAATAAATAGGGGCACTTCAAGACCGGACAAAAAGCTGTAAGATCTTTTTGTAGTGTTGTGCTTTATAGAGAGAAGATCTTACAGATGTTTGTTTAGATGAAACAACTTTGAGAACAGAAGTAAAAGGTTGTTCCATTATTTTTTTTTTTCGAGGCTGGCTTGATGTTTACTAGACACCATTGAGATTTGTCAACTGCTATTAGGCACAAAATATTTCGATTTTATTCAGCAAACCCAGACACATCACACTGAGTGTAATACTCCATCCCTTTTCCACTATCATTCTGCTTTGTTTTTTTTTTATTTCTCTTTTTTTTTTTTCCCCAACCGAAAAAATCCCCAGCAACTGTTACAAATGAAGCCTACCAAACTCTATAGTGTACAAGCACATTCCATACTTAATTCACGGTCAACTACAAAGCTGTGATTAACTCTCAGAGGAACCGTTGGGACATTCCACCAAGAAAAGAATGGCAAGCGTTCCTTTTACATTTATTTGGCAAATTAATTAAAAAAAAAAAAATTTCCTCTTTTAAGACTGATGTCAATGTGCAATAGAGGGAGGGAAAGGACATGCGCCCACTGGCAATTTACTGCAGAAAGAAATTATGGCAGGAACAGCAGTGCCAGCTTTGACAAGCCAATCCCTAGCTGCCTCAAAGTATTCAGATTGTACTATGCTAGTTAGAGCTCACTGCGCTAAATCTTTTTTTTTATTTTTTAATAAAAATTATTTGGCTATTCCTTGTAATATATTAGAAAAATACTCTTTTTCCAAGCTAATTACAAGCCTTGTACACGAGACAACATGACATTTAGATTTTAAAAATTCGAAGAAAAAAAGAAAAGAAAGAAAAAAAAAATTTAAAGTAATCTTCTTATCCTGCTGTATGCACCTTATGCATCCACTTGATAAATCTGGGTGGTGAACTGGGAGAAGGGGAAAGCCAGGGAGATGCTTCATCCTGGCTCCTGCAAGGACTCACACACTGAATCCTCCACAAGGAGAGGTGGAAACACCAGCAGCACAAATGGCACATCCAGACTCACGTAAAGCATCTGGAGGACTGGGACTGCAGGTCAAGAGATGGAAGTTGTGGTCAGCATCCTGGCTTTTTTGATTTTAAATACCTGCTTCCATTGCTAATTGTAGATACTACTGTGGACGCGTATGTTCTCATGCTCATGTATTGTACAGAAAACAGACAGACGGATACAATTTTTCCATATAATCCACCACTTAATGCAGCATTTCCCCAGAATTGCCATAAATAGTGCTTTTGACGTTGCATTGTTAGTATATTCTTTGCATAACAACAGTTTTCCCCATCTGGAACTTTAGTGTTTTATTCACAGATTCACGGCTGGCTGATGAAGAAGTTCCCTTTCTTTTGGGCAGAAGTCTGAATACACAGCTTTGTTTTTTCCAAGTTATTTAGGGAAAAAAGAAAAACCCTAAAATTTAAGTTTCCCTTTCAAGTAGTGGTCTGAAATGATTACAGGTAAGGAGAACTACCAGATTCTCAATGGTTATGTGACTATGGTAAATGAGACTTGCTTTCTGTTTGCAGAGCTCTGCGACCAGAGGAATAATTTAAGATGTTTGCTGAAGGAAATGACGATGGACTCTAGAAGAGAAACTGCAGCTTAGATGGCTATTTTGGCTTTGGAAAACAAAACAAAAAAACCCAAAGAAAATCAGTGACAGAAATACTGTGTTGTGGTACGAGTTTGTTACTAGCACTCCTTCTATACACACACAATAACTTGATGGCAAGTTAAAATACCTTCCAAGTGAGATTTCATTCACTTACACCACCCCTGTTTCTAGAAAATGCCAAAGCTTGCTGACATGCTGATGGTACCACAGAGGCAAGACAGACACAATCTGGAGATGTTCTACAATCCACCACCATTTAAAGCAGTTCTTTTCTCAATCTCTAACTGGAAAAAAAAGAACAAAACCAAACAAAATGAAACAAAAACCAACAAAAAAAGAACATGTACAAGACAGTCTGTTTTGATTACAGATTAATAATACAAAAGTCTATGCTGTAGGTTAGTTAGTTAGAACACTTGATGAGCAAATCAATGCAGTGTGAGCCCCAAGATGACTGAATGTAAAAGTGATCCAGACTGGTGGTTCCTGGATGCTGTTGGGCACAGTGGCTGCATCAGAGTAAGTCATCTCAATGCTCCAAAACCAACATGTTCCTTGAACTACAGGAAAAATGTGACACTTTGAATGCACCTGTAGTCATCCAGCAGCTTTGTGTTTTCCACCACAGCACCTGCACATGACCCCACAGTGGTAACAAGCCCGCAGCGGCAAGTAACAGCACATACATGGAGCAATGAAAGACAAGGCGATAAGGGCCATCCACCGGAGGCAAAACATTTCATCACTGGTGTCACACGAGCAAGGATCTGTATAGTCTCCTTCTGGATCAGACATACAGTGATAGAGCATAGTGTCTGCGCACCACATACAGCTCACTCGATGGATGCAAGTCTTGACGCGGTCTGGAGCATCCTGGCATTGACCCCGTTTGTTCTCCTCGTGGTTGAACATGTCCCTGCAGTACACGCACCGTGACCTCTCACCATCTTCCTTCCGCCTGGGCTTGAATTTGATAGGTTGAGTCTTTATCACAGCACCCTTGATGTCTTCACCCAGGTCAAAGTCCGAGTTGTCTACATAAGGGTAAGTGTATTCATGTTTGGAGGCCTCGCTTTTGGCAAAACGTACGTAGGAGTCCATGTCATCAGGATCAAAGTTCTTTCCTCGTGCTGGGGCATGGCGATAGTCCTCGTATCCAGTCATCCAAATCTTCTCCCGAGGATTGATGCGCACTATCTCTTCGTCATCGTCTGGGAAGTTGACGTGCCGGTAGGACCGCGGTACTGACTGCAGAAGCAGGGATGAAGAGGGAGAAAAGATAAATAAGCTCACATTGCTATCAGCAATCACTCTCTCCTTACTCAATGAAAAGCCAATATTTAACAGTTTTGTCATTCCTTTACATGCCCTTGGCCGTGACCCATCACGGAAGTTCCAGCCTTTGGCTCAGGAATGAGCACAGCTGTCACAGACCTTCAATGGTCTGTGCATGGGGTACAACGTAACACATTAAATTACAGAGCAAACCTCTCCTCTTTTTTTCTTAAATAATTGGAAGCCATATAAAACTGAGAAGGAAAGCGGATGGGGAAAGGGGAGTGTCATTCAGAGATCACAGAACTGAAAGGGACCTTCAAAGGCCATCTAGTCTAACCTCCCTGCAGTGAGCAGGGACATCTTGCACTAGTTCAGGCTGCTCAGAGGGTTATCAAGCCTGGCCTTGAATGTCTGCAGGGATGGGACTTCTGCCACCTCCCTGGGCAACATCTTCCAATGCCTCACCACACTCATGGGGAAGAACGTTGTGAGATGTGGGGGGAAAGCCCAACACAGTCTTAGCTATGGCAGACACAGCAATGCTGGGAAGAAGGCTTACTTGTTCTAGATGGTAGTGATCAGAGCTATAATGGTCGTGAAGGTGTCCACGAGTGCAAATTCTTCGATGTTCGCAGGATGCAGGAGAAGCCAGAGTTCGTACAGGCTGTTCCCTTTTTTGAGAGGAGTTGGAGGAGCTATCTGTAGCATTCTGTTTTAAATAGAAAGTGGGGGGAAAAGTGTCATACATTCTGCTGACACTGCACAGGGTATTTATTAAGAGAGACTTTGCCACTCGATGACTTCAAGCACACCTGCAAGACTGGCAACACTGGACACCAGGCAGCTTCATAAAGTCTCACATAAACACCTGAAGGAGGCAAATCTGTTGCTAGGCCATAAAAGCTGTTGCCCACACACAGGATAAAACCAATACACCATAGACCCTACTAATTTTCACCAACATCACCCATATCAGCTAGGCATGTTATTTGTTATACAGGGCACTGCAGGATGAACTTTCATCCCACGTCTGAAGGCAAAGTTAGACTCCATCAAATACTGCAATCAGCTACATGCATTGGGCAGAGCATCTGTGTGTCCAGCCTGTGCCCCACTAGTCAGCCAGGCTAACCACTGGCAATTTTGAAGACTTGCAGGCATCCCATTAAGCCAAAATTTCTTGCACATGTTCTTCTCCAAACCCTCACTGAATCACAGTTCATTGCAAGTTACCTGGATAATCAAGCTTTCCTTTAAAAATGTCAGGGTTCTATTTTAATTTAATTTAATAAAATTATTTTAATTTTAATTTCATTTTCTCATTGTGTCACTGATCTCTAATGAGAGTGAACGTTGTGAAAACTTGTGTTTTCATACATTCCTGCCTCACGGTGAGCACTTTCTTTAGGTTTAATTACTTACATCATTACACAATAATAGTCACAGAAAGGTGAAATATCATGCAGTAATATGCAGTTGCCAATACCTTAATAAATGTATTACTCCTTGTGGAGAAAAATATAGTGGGGGTGTCTGTCTTAGCCACCCTCTCTCTATGGCCCTTCCTTGATTAAAATAGTTTCCATACAATATCTAGACATTCAAGGTTTTGTGCACTAACTCTTCGCATGGAGCTGTAGGGCTTTTTCATATTATCATGAATATCAAGAGGACAGATGTCAAATGCACTAACAGAAGAGAAGCAAGGAAAAAGAACCTCTGTGAAAAATAAGCAGAAAAGCAGCAACACTGCACCTGCCTAAAATATTGGTGATTTGAACTGAGAAAAGTCTCCATTCCCCTCCAACTAACAGGCTGTGCTGCAGCTATCCCAGAGTCCAAGAAAAAGGTTTCCCATTTGCCACAACAATTAGTTAAAGACAAAACCTCAAAAGCAGAGAAAAATTGTATCATTAGTGGGAGAAGACTGGTTTTACCTGAAAAACCTCCTCTCCTTGTCAAGAATGCACTCTCTAAACATTATTTTCCAATGAATGGTACTAGACACATCCCTTTTATGCCAAGAATACAAGGCAGCTCATTGTGCATATCTGTTTATTGTGAAAACAATGCTCTGACAGACTCTGCCCAAAGGTGAGCACACCTTGAAGTGTTACAACACAAAAAGAATGTTGATCCTCTTCAACTCGTAGAGCAGTTAAAAGCACTGAACCCCCAACTTGCTTTACTGAAAGCAAATATTCAGATCTGTTTGCAGTGTGATGTAATGCCAGGCTGGGTTATCTGAGAGATCCAACGAGCAGGATGGGGTTTGAGTGAATGGCTGACCCACCCATAAGGACCAGACTTTTAATGCACGTGTTTATTTTGGTTGTTTTTTTCTTTGGGTTTGTTGTTTGTTTTTTTTTTTTTCTTTTTGTAACCCAATAACCTAGAAGCAGAACAACTCTTAAAAGACTTAAACCTCTAAAATGTAACTACACTAATACTGAAGCTCTTTTTCAAAAGCAGTTCCATCATCTCAGTCTTCATTTCTTATCAGACAAAGGCACTTCAAATCTGGGATATAAACCATTCAGAGCTAATCTGTGCCTGTTAACTTAGGTCCTACAATATCCATCTTGTTTTTGGGGATGTCTGAAAAGAAAATGAGCAGCTTCCACAAAGCCAGTACTTCATAATAACAGTATGCTTTCAAGCTATTTGGAAAACCTGAGAAGAGTTAGGATTTAGTCCCAACAGCCACCTGAACTGAGTACCTTTCTGCAGTGCCCTATGTGGTGCAGTCCCAGATGCTGGGTTCTAATTTAAGCTTCTCCAAACAACAGGAAAGCACACACCCCACAGCTACTACTCCTGAAGTTAAATTTTGACTGGTATGAACCAAAGAGGAGGCAGGTGTGCCAGCCAGCAGTATCATTCACCTTCACCACAACCACAGCTGAGCCCTGCTGGGACAAGCCTTTTGTAGATGCCCTCTGAAAACATCCTGAGTGCTCAAGGTCTTAAGAAGGAGACTGACCTGCTGCAGAGGGCTCAGAGAAGGCTGCAAAGATGATCCAAGGGATGGAGCACCTCTCCTATAAGGACAGGTTGAGAGATTTGAGTCTGTTAAGCCTGGAGAAGAGAAGACTCCTGGGAGACCTCACAGCAACCTCCCGCTCCCTGAAAAGCTGGAGAGGGGCTGTTTTTAAGGGCATGTAGCTACAGGACAAGGGACAATGGAGCAAGGCAGATTTAGAAAACACATTAGGCAGTTATTCCTCATGAGGGTGGTGAGACACTAGCACAGGCTGCCCAGAAAGGTGGTGGATGCTCCAACCCTAGAGACATTCAAGGCCAGGCTTGATGAAGCTCTGATCAACCCCCTCTAGTGCAAGGTGCCTCTGCTCACTGCAGGGCTTGGACTAGATGGCTTTAGAAGGTGCCTTCCAACTCAACATGTTCTATGATTTTACGGTCAAAATAACCAAGCCTGTGAAAACTATCCAACTGGAAAAACTATCCATACTGGCTTGCAACTCCCTCATCCCTTCGTAGATGAAAATAAACCTCCCAATCTAGATACAACTGCTAGATAATCTCAACGGGGCAGCTGGGGAGCTATAAGAAGCCCCAGAAAGCCTCCAGCTATTTGCTGCCTCTCAGGGAGGCAGCATTTCTACAGCAGGCCATTGGAAAAGAGGCTCATAGCAAGATTTTTATCTTGCCTGATTCTTATCACCCCTTGCTTTCCTCCACACCTTATTCTCCTTCCAACCTGGCAGGGCAACCAAGCCTCTCCTTCACAAGTGTTGACATGGCTACAGAAGCTGTTTGCAGCATACCACAGAGGCTGCTGCTCCAGCCTCTGCTTTCACCTTATTCAAAAGCACTGCATTTCCATGTTCAGTGTCCTCAGATCGGAGGGGCATTTTGCCAACACAAACACTTCCCCCAAGTACCCAGAAAGAGAGAAGGTGAGCTATCCACAACTAGGTCCCTGCTCAATCATCCGTAAAGAAGTTCATGCTGCTGCCTCCTGGTTGGTGACACTGAAGGCTGACAAAGGAGGTGAATGCAAGGTTACCTTGCTAGCCACCTACTAGGACAAGCACCGCTGCTTTCCAACAAGGTCTCTCATCAAATGCTTCCAGCTTCTATAGAGGACAGAATGTTCTTGACACATAGGAATGAATGAATCATAGAATGGTTTGGGTTGGAAGGGACCTTAAAGATCATCTAGTTCTAACCCCCAGCCATAGGCAGGGACACCTCCCACTAGACCAGGTTGCTCAGTGCCTCATCCAGCCTGGCCTTAAACACCTCCAGAGAGGGGGCATCCACAGCCTCTCTATGAATGGTCTGAAGATTGTGGAAAAAAGGCTGAAAATATCTTCTTATCAAGCAGCAGTCACAGAAATGTCTTGGTTGGAAGAGACATTTTAGATTATCTGGTACAACCATCAACCTAACTCTAACAAGAAGCATACCAAAACCCCATGTCTAAGTTCTTTGTCTACCCACCTCTTAAATACCTCCAGGGATGGTGCCTCTACCACTTCCCTGGGCAGTCTGATAACCATTTCAGTTTAAAGATTCTTCCCAATATCCCTCATGCAGCCTGAAGCTATCCCCTCTTGTCCTATGACCTTTTTCTTGTGAGAAGAGCCCAACCCCCCACCTCTCTATACCCTCCTTTCAAGGAGTTGTAGAGAACAAGATGGGCTCCTCTCAGCCTCCTTTTCTCCAGGCGGAACATTTCCAGCTTCCTCAGCTGCTCCTCCCTCAAAAGGCTTGTACTGCAGACCCTTCAACAGCTCCATTGCCCTTCTCTTAACCTGCTCCAGCACCTTTGTGTCATTTTTGTGGTGAGGGTCCCAAAACTGGACACAGCACTTGAGGTGAGGCCTCATCAGTGATGAGTATAGTGAAGATGATCACTTCCCATGCACCAGTGAATTTTACAATCTCCTCACTTGAGAATTCTCATCTATGATTTTAAGATGGAGGAGAACAAAGTGGTTTTTTGATGAAACTTAAGTTATTTAGGGGAGTAAAAATGAAAGGTGACCCTGAAAACTCACTTAAGAATCTCATAATTCTGACAGGCAGCATGTTAAAAAAAATGGGAAAAAAAAAATAAAAGAAAATTACCGCTAAAGTGCAAAGTGATGGAAAGCCCTTGATCTGACATGTAAAACAAGGCACTCTGAGCCAAGAAAGAGGTCTTGGGGATAAAACAGGTGCCCAGTGACAGTGTGAGTTTGGGGACTCAGCAACAAATTTTAAAAAAACCCAGCAGCAACAAAGATGACCATCAAGACTTTGCACGTATCTGCTGTGCTTCCCCAATCTGCCTGTGGTTCTGCCCCACCTCCACTGTGTGCCACTAGGGGTATTCCCCCCAAGGGAAACTCCAGAGCCGTGGTCAGGAAAATCAAGGACATGGAAGAGCTTCTCAGCAACAGCTAACTAAATAGCCAGGCTCTCTCCAGCCTGGAATAGAAATGACGGAAGGGACCAGGGAGATGGGATAAGAAGTGAGTTCTGTAGGAAAATAAGTAGGAAGAGAGTAATCTTCAAGTATCCTTCATAAGAGAAGACCATGAGGCATTCGCTGGAACAGGCTTAGATACTCAAACGGAAGGAGGTACTTCC
The DNA here is from genome assembly GCA_013400935.1 of Turnix velox. Classification (NCBI taxonomy): domain Eukaryota; kingdom Metazoa; phylum Chordata; class Aves; order Charadriiformes; family Turnicidae; genus Turnix; species Turnix velox. The sequence goes on along the minus strand of VZTY01002351.1, from coordinate 455,279 downwards.
CACAGAGCCCACAGTTTAAAATGTGAAGCCACATGGAAATCCTTGGATGAAAAACATGAGCAATGATGATGCTCACGGTTTCAAAAGTGCACTATTCTCTCGGTACCAATTCATTGGGACTGATCCTGGTCCTGCTAGCTGAGAAAAATCAGGCGTGTTCTCAAAGACATCCCCATTCTCCAACCAGGTGCCACTATGAACAAACAGTGGACAGACTTTGTCAGTGATGGAAGTGAGAGACAACATCCATTGTATACAAGCCAGATATTGGTTGGGATTTTCTACCACCAACACTGCAGTAAAAATTCTGGGGAGAATAGTGGACGTGGCAGACATAAAGTTGTTGGTCACCAAAACAGAACACACTTGCCTACAGGAATAGATCTAGAAAGGAATCATAGAATGTGTTGAGTTGGAAGGGACCTTCAAAGGCCATCTACTCCACCCCCCCTGCTGGGAGCAGGGACATCATGCACTAGATCAGGTTGCTCAGAACCTCATCAAGCCTGGCCTTGAATGTCTCCAGGGGATGGAGCCTCCACCACCTCTCAGGGTAACCTGAGCCAGTGCTTCACCACCCTCCTGGTAAAGAATTTCTTCCTAAAGTCTTAATCTAAACCTGCCCTGTTCTAGCTTAAAACCATTGCCCCTTGTCCTATCGAAGGATGTGTTCTCCTGAGCCAGGCTATTTCACTGATGCAAAGCCATGTCCCAGACCATCGTGCCACTGGTCTGTCAGAAAAACACTGTCCTCCTCTATAGCCTGTTGAAACCAATCCAGCTCTGGTATTTGGTTTTGAGGGGAATCTACTGAAAACATGCCCAGTAGCCACATTAAGAGAAATGAACCCAAAACTGAAGTTGCTGGAACAGGGAGTCCAGCAACAAACTCTTATTTCAACATGCCCTCAAATCGCTCAATAAGAGAAATTTGTGCTGCACGTACTAGAGCTCTGTGATTGCTATGGCAGTCACAAAGTCTTGTGGTTTCACTGCTTGGATAACAAAATCATTAATCATGACCATAGTAGTCATTTTATAAAACCCCTGAAACACATTTCCTTTTGCCAGTGAGCTGCACGTATCTGAGCAAGCACACATACCACACATTTGATATGGCTGCTCTGAGAACCAACACCGGGCTTCTACATGCAAATGCTTGCACTGTGACCATTTAAAATAATTTTTTAGAAGTGTCTCTCTTTTCCCCTCAGACTTCCCAATGTGACTCATTAAATTAAAAAAACCCTAGTCATTAGGAAGGAAGATTATGTTAATCATTTACTGCAGTTTACTTCTGACTGAAATGGATTTGTTACATAAAAATGGGCAGCTAACCAGATGCCTCAGTAATAATGTGAGATATGCATCTGCCATAAAAACTGATAAGAAAAAGAAGCCTTCTCCTGCTCCTGAACTGGGCTGAGCACCTCGACTCTAATGGCTTTACAGAATAGGTTCACCTTGTGTAATGCAACATCCAAAGTTGGCAATGAAAAAGTAGAAAGACTGATCTCAAAATTATGAAGCAATACTACTTGTAGGAGCTTGACAGAAATTGGTAGCTAGAGGGGAATTATGGAGCTCCTTCACTTGTAACTTCCAGAAGCACCCTCAGCCAAGCTAAAGTATTCAAAAGTTTACTGTCAAAAGTAATTGTGGCTCAAACAAGACAAGAAGGATTTTTTTTCCCCTGTAGGATTTTAATGGTTATTTGAGGTGTAGAGGAAAAGGGAGAATGTTAGTATCATGATACTAAACGAGTAGTTCTGCAAGTAGTTGACCTTAAGGGATCAAAACTCCTGCCCTTTCCAAAGCCCATACCCTTGACAGGCCAGCCTGCTCTCTTGTGCCATGCTCCACTTCATGCATCTCCCACTGACTTAACACTCAACACGGGAATGCAAAACTTGGTGGGAGCTCAAGGTCTTATCATCACCAAGGCAGCCTTCTGCAACAACTAAACCTCCTTGCAACAGCTCCCATGTTCACTCTGAGAAGCCTGGACATGATAAAGAGAAGCCCAAGGCCATCTTGTTGCCTCTAAAGACATACAAGGAGGAAGTGAGGGAGCTGGAGGTGTTCAGGATGAGGGAAGACATTCTCACTCTCTAAAGCTCTCTGAAAAGAAAAGTGTAGAGAGGTTGGGGGGGTTGGTCTCTTCTTACAAGAAACAAGTGATAGGACAAGAGGAACCAGCCTCAAGTTGTGCCAAGGGATGGTTAGTCAGGGTATTAGGAGAACAGGAAAACTTTTTACATTGGAAGGGTTATCAAGCTTTGGAATAGGTTGCCCAGGGCAGTGGTTGAGGCATCATCCCTGGGGTTATTTAACAGATGGACAGACATAGAGCTTAGAGCTATGGTTTAGGGATGGTTCTTGTCAGAGCTGTGTTGACGGTTGGACTCAATGATCAAAAAGGTCCCTTCCAACGAAGGCAATTCTATGATTCTATGATCTTTGCTGTCTCCAGGACAAGAAACCCAGCTGTCTCATCAATTCAAGGCTTGAGGATCAGCCTGAAAAAACGACAAAGGCTTAAGCTAAGCCTGGAAAAATAAACCAGCAAGGCAGGCAGCAAGCTGCATCCTCCTGGCCATAGCCCGACAACCCCCAGCTGAGAGTGGGGGCAATGAGCTCCCTGCAGGCAGCTGGAGCCCTTTGTGTGCTCTGCCCAGGTGTGATCCCTTTGGAGCCCCAGCACAAACTGGCTCTTCTTCACTTGGCCCCTTTCATTCAGTGGGAGATGGGGAAACACAGCTGTGCTATCTATCAATAGAGAAAGGAAAAATTATAAAGTTGGTGAAACAGCAAGCAAGCAATACCAAGCTAAGCTCTAGTCTGAAGTTCATCTGCAGAGCCTCAGCTGTTTATGAACTTCACACAAAGAGGAAGTCTTGAGAGCTATTTTGGATGCACAGCAAAGAAACTTCCACCTTTTCACAGAAATTAAGATAAAATATAGTCTCACAGAACTCCCTCAGCTTAATCTTGCCAGAACAAGGCTTTCCTTTCCCCTCTAGCTTTTTTTTTAATATATGTTTTTTCCAGAGCCTGAAGAGATACAACACTATTGAGTTTCACAGAAAGGGGAAGAACAAAAATTCTGATTTTTGTCTCAAAACTCCTTTTTATCTGTTCAAGAAAACAAAGAAAGGGAACAACTGACATCTTTCCATCTACCTCTATAATGAGGACAATCCACTTCACAGGGGGCTTAATATTAAGAAAGAAAAAGTTCCAGTGTAAAACACGGAACAAAACAAAAAAGATTTTAAGACATTCTGTCTCCTGAGCTTTTAATTTGCCATAGCAAGGTAAAGCCATGGTAGAAAATGCTTCCTATCACAGAATCATATAATGTGTTTAGTTGTAAGGAACCTTCAAAAGTCATCTAGTCCAACACTCTGCAGTAAGCAGGGACGTCTTGCACTACATCAGGTTGCTCAGAGCCTCATCAAGCCTGGCCTTGAATGTCTCCAGGGATGGTGCCTCCACCAAGAAAACCACTTCTGTACATTTTAAAATCATTTTGATGTTCACATCCACCAAGGTCACTGAAGCTGAATCCACTCTTACTACCTTGCAGAGAGCCTGAAGGAAGAGCTTCATGTTAGCTCATATTCCAGTACAGTTTAAACTAGGTGTATACAACAATTACAATAAACATGGATTCAGATTTTTCTAAAACCAGAGCAGGACTGTAATTTGTCAAATGTCTGGACTGTTTCCTAGTCACCACTAACACAAATATCAATAAGAAGTGCAGAAAGCCAGCTCGTTTTACTGCTACCTTTTTTAATTTTTATTTTTAAATGTTGTGGTTTGGGCTTTTAATGCCAGAAGGATGCTGGTGGCTGTGCTGTCTTAAGTCAGCAAAACTTAAGGAACATTTACAATAATTGGGTGCACAACATTATCTCAATTGAGCTAATGCTAAACCTGCTCCTGGCATCATCACTGGGTTCTGCATGGACGGCAGATGTGGCTCAACAACTCAGTCGGAGGAGCATAAAAGAATTGATGAGAATCAGGCAACACAGCAAACTCTCAGATGTGGTAAGGAGGAAACCTCAACAGAGATTTCAAGAGGTTTTGCCTTTTGCTGGAGACATGAAGCATCAGGCTCATCTCTGCAAAAGGAGGCATTTGAAGAGATACAAAGAGAACTGGAGAAGTGCAAACAGACCCCATTTTGCTTGGGTTCAGCCCAGGACCAGTGGGTAGAGGTGACATTTCCTTCACATATGATGCTTCCTTGTCCTGCCCCTGCTGCATCACTGGGCACACCTCTCCAATGGAAGAAACAGTCCTTGCTATCAGCTGCTCAGAAGGAAAAAACAGGGAGGAAAAGAACCTCCTGAACCACAAGCCTCAGTTAATGAGGTTGCTTCCCAGGCAGCACAGCAAACCCTCAGTATCGTGGTGCGAGAGGGACGGCTCTATCAACCCATGATGTGCTTGTCACTCTGCAGACCATCTCCTTACCAGGACTCTTTTAAGTTTTCTTCTTCATTCATTCATTTAAGAGGGACATGTACCTGGTTGTTGGAGAGGGTCCAGAGAAGGGTCACAAGGATGATCAGGGGTCTGGAGCACCACTCCTATGAGGACAGGTTGAGAGAGTTGGGGCTGTTCAGCCTGGAGAAGAGAAGGCTGAGGGGGGACCTCACGGTGGCCTCCCAGTACCTGAAGAGGCTACAGGAAAGCTGTGGAGGGACTGTTTGCCAGGACATGGTTTTAAAGTAGAGCAGGGCAGGGTTAGTTGAGACACTAGGAAGTTAGGACATGAGGATGGTGAGACACTGTCCCAGGTTGCCCAGATTGGTGATGGAGGCTCCATCCCTCGAGACATTCAAGGCCAGTCTGGGCTAGGCTATGAGCAACCTGACCTAGTGCTCACTGCAGGGGTTTTGGACTAGCTAGCCTTTGCAGGTCCCTTCCAACTCTGTATGATTCCATGACTTCTAGAACTCTTCTCTACTGCAGCCTGATTGCCTTTCTTCATGTTGAAATCAGCTCCAGTGCTTCAGCAGTGGGATCTTTTCACCTAAAGCTATGAAGTGTTTAAACCAACCAATTGGTCAAACCCACCCGAGGGACAGAGGGAAGTTCTTCCTTTCTGCACAAAGGACTGCTAATCTGCTTATGCCTCGGAAATAACATCCCAATGTAGACAACAGCACTGTCCAGTATTTGTGTTCGTACAACTTGGCAAAGGATAGGAAACCCTCCCTCACTTCCAACAATGACATTAACCACATCGTCACAGCTGCCCATGGTGAAGGATATGAGTGATGACCACCAAGATCATTCCACTGTGAGGAGGTGATGGCACCTAATGCTTCTCCCTGTCACCAGTCCCATGACCTGCTCTGGGCAAACCAGCCCCTGAAGAGACCTACGAGAAAGTTGGGGAGGGACTGCCTGGCAGAGTACACAGAAACAGGATGAGGAGCAATGGTTTTAAACTTGGGCAGGTTTAAATTGGACATTAGGAATAAGATGTTCACCATGAGGTTGGTGAGCTACTGAACCAGGTTGCCCAGAGAGGTGGTGGAGGCCCCATCCCTGTAGACATTCAAGGCCAGGCTTGATGAGGCTCTGAGCAACCTGATCTAGTGCAGGATGTCCCTGCTTACTGCAGGGGGGTTGGACTAGATGACCTAGGAATGTCCCTTCCAATTGTATGATTCTATGGCTTGGGTGGAGAACCATAGGAATCCAGCCCAAAATAATTTTCCTATCAGCTGCCTGACCCCTTTTGATCATCCACAGATGTCTTCACCCTGATGGTAGAGGAGGGTACTTAGGAGAAGCAGAGGGCAAAGAGGGGAGCTCTAATAGGTGCCAGCTCCTCTTTCAACTCATGTCTTTGTCTCACTTGCTATCCGCATAGCTGTGATTCATTTGGAAAGCACCAGCTCTTAGTTTTAAGATGGCAGCAGGGAACTCAGCAAATCCAGTGCTGTATAAAAGCACTTCCTTTTGGAAGATGGGTAGGGATGTGAGGAAATAAAGAAGCAAAGCTCAGCCCCAGGGCTTGGGGGTGGGAAGTTAAACACTGCACATGCACAAGGGATGGCATGAGCTGGTGCTGCTGCTGAGCACAACCGGGAACAGATGGCTCCACATAACTCCCGCTGAATCTCGGCTCTTGAACACTGAAACTTCCAAAAGGCAGGGGGAGAAGAAGAAAACGTGAGGAAAAAAGGCTAACAAAATTAGATTAGCTAAGCTAAATGAATCAGCATATCTAATCATCTAACCTTCACTTGGTACAATTTCAGCACTGCAGCCTCTATGTTCACTGCTGTGCTCCTCCTATATACCACACAAGGTTACAAACAGAGGGAGGGAAGTTAAATGCAAATTTCCCACAGCAGACTGATATGAGATTTTAAGAAGCCAGTTAGAGGTCATTTATTCACACAGTTATGAGCATCCACACTATTTTAGTTGGAATCCATCACCAAAATAGAACCCAACAGCTGATGCAAACTTTTAAAATACCCTCTTCACATACACCGCAAATATGTCAGGCTCCACTTAAAAAATGCAGTGGTGCTTCATTTTCTTCCGCCTTTCCTTCTCTTTTTGCTGACAGAACCAGAGACAAATGAACTGCTGCCTGTAATCATTTCTGATTTAATTTTTGTAAAATATTTATGAGATGCAGGGCAAGCAGACCCTTGGCAAAACACATTAGGCAGGTGAGGGATGGAAACAGGGCTATTTAGATGCAGTTGTTTAGAATGCATTTCTGCACTAGGAGGAGGTCCATTTTGAGCTCCCTAGACTCATGTATTCAGTTCTTCATCCTCAGTTACTACCAAGCACATGCCTGAAGCAGGAGGGAAATACTATCCTGCAGCATTTTGTCAGTTAGAGGGTTGGGTTTCGGTGTTTTCTTTTTAATTTCCACTAAAGGGGTGCAAGAGGGAGCCTACCACTTTAAAGGAAAATCATTCCTGAAGCCTCATGTAAAAAACACATTTCATTGCTTTGCTTTACAAAACTCCTCCTCTTCCTTCCTAAGCTCTCCAAAAAAAGAAACACCAAACAAAACAAAACAAAAAAACTGCATTCAAGAGGATGCAACCAAATCATGGTCAGACTAACAAAACTCGGGCACGCACTCCAAGTGGCCTGAACTCTGTGTCTGTTTTATTTTTCCTTTCTACATGTTACAAGAGATAACAGATTAAAGCCAGATCTGTGAGCGTTTAAACAGTACCTGGAAATTACAGGCTCCCTCACAAAGAGCAGGGCAACAGAGTCATTTGCCCCATGGTTTCAACTCAGCACCCTTCCTATCACTGCCAAGACGGATGTGGCAGCTCAGTACCCAGACCCAAATGATTTCCCCCCCCCTTTAAACCACACAGAGGTGCTGCAGTTTCCATAGTTTCCATAGTTTCATAATCAAGGTTGGAAGGGACCTTTCAGATCATCAAGTCCAACCATCAGCCCAACTCTGACAAGCCCCATACCTGGATGGGGACTTGAACCCCTGACCCTCAGATTGGGAGTCTGATGCTCTCCCCACTGAGCTATACATCCAGGTGCCAGGGTTGAGCCCAGCTTTTTCAGTTCACTCTAGGCTCACATCCTCCCAGCCCCACCAGTGCTGCTGCTGGGAAGCTGTCAATCACTGTGCTGTCTCCCAGCCAAGCTTGCCTCTTCCCACCCGCATTTATACCCCAACATGGGGTCTGCTCTGCCTGTCACCTTCAGAGGCAGTGCCTGAGGGTGGGTGAGACTACCCAAATCTAGCCAGCATTCCTGATGTTTCCTCCCTGGGACAAAGCATTTTGTTGGGAAGATGCAGCAGCAGGAGAGATTGTGGCTTACAGATATATCTGCTCACTGAAAGTAACAGCTTCCTTAGGTTGTACATTGAAATAATGGACAAGGCCATTTTCTGTCTTTGAGAAATTTTCAAGAACCCCATGGTCAAAAACCTAGGCTAAAGGAGGAACACAACAGTAGTATCAGCTCTGAATTTTCAAGGTAAAAGCATAATATCTGGCCACAACACACCCCCCTCAGCTATCCTGTCATCTCCTACTCATCTCAATGGAAGGATGAATTCTGCAGCAGCAAAATGAAGGAGGAAAAAAGTTGGTGTATTATATAAACAAAAAAAAAGTATCACAGTGCTCTGTATCAGAATCAAAAGATGTAAAAAAAGAAAAACCTCTTCCCCTCCATTCTGCTGTATATTACGAAAGGACAACTTCATCCTAGCCATGTTTTGCCTTAAGCACACAAACGTGCTGAAGTCATGGGATCCAGATGAACTGAAGATGCTCAGAAACAGCTTCACACCTCAGCTCATCATGTAGTTAAAGTACACGACTACACAGTCTAATTATTTTTTCAACAGACAAACACACTCAGCTGATTTCAAGTGTGAGAGGCTGCTGCAAGTTGCCTGGGTTAGAAACACATCAGCTAGAAAATACAGTTGGGGAAGCACTACCCAATTCACCTTCAGACAAGGAATCCTGAAGGCAGGTTTGTTCGTGACCCTTCTTGTCCCCAAGCCTCAGGTGATGGTGTACCACAAGGAAAAGGACTTTCATTAATCTGAACATTACTGCAATTTGTGCAATTTATAGAATCATAGAATAGTTCAGGTTGGAAGAGACCTTAATGATCATCTAGTTCCAACCCTCCCACCCACTAGACCAGGTTGCTCAACGCCTCATCCAGCCTGACCTTAAACACTTCCAGGGAGGGAGCATCCACAACCTCTCTGGGCAAAGTTATATACAATAATTTAATCAAGTATAAAATTGAAAGAGCCAGCATACTAAAATGTGCCACTGGATTATCATTTAAGTACACAGAAAGTGGAGAAAGTGATAGAAACCACCAAAACCTGAAAAAAATCTCCCCTGAAATGAACAAAATTCATTATTTAACAGGTGGCCAAATTACACTGCTTACAGGCTCTGGCAGGATCCAGCTACAAGGCAACTTCCATTAGAGCAGAAGATCACATTTTAGTTTCCTGCAGGATATATCCCAATCCCAGTGCAGGACCCAACCGTGTTTGTACGTGAGAACTGAATCACAGAATGCCAGAGTTTTGAAGGGACCTCAAGAGATCACCTAGTCCAGTTCCCCAGCCAAAGCAGGAACACCCAGACCAGGTCACACAGGAAGGTGTCCAGGTGGAGTCTGAATGTCTCCAGACAAGGAGACTCCACACTGTCTCTGGGCAGCTTGTTCCAGTGTTCTGTCACCCTCACCGTGACAAAGTTTTTTTTCATATTTATGTGGAACCTCCTGTGTTCCAACTTGTATCCGTTGCCGCTTGTCCTGTCACTGGAGGTCACTAAGAAGAGACTGGCTCCATCCTCCCAACACTCACCCTTTCTATATTTATAAACATGAATGAGGTCACCCCTCAGTCTCCTCCAAGCTAAAGAGACCCAGCTCCTTCAGCCTCTCCACAGAAGGAGATGCTCCAATCCCTTCATCAACTTTGTGGCTCTGCTCTGGACTCTCTCAAGCAGTTCCCCGTCCTTCAACTGAGGGCCCCAGTTCTGGGCATATGATTCCAGATGTGGTCTCACCATAGAACAGTGCAGAGCCAGAAAATCACTATGAACAAACAGTCTTGAGAGGAAGAAGTGTGACAGGAGAAATTGCTTACCCTCAGCAAAGTAGCTCAGCATGTCCAAGTCACTGCTATAATTAGCTACATAAATAATAAGTGATGGCAGACTGGAAATACCTGATAGCAATATAGGTATTTCCTGCTTAATAGTTTGTTACCAAACAACAGATGTTCCTTGCCTTTGTCTTCATACAGACACCCCAAGAACCTCAAGCTCTTGGTAGGCTGGTAACTGCTGGCAAGAGCAATTTCTTCTATTTGGGCTAATGTGAAAACAAACAAACAAAAATACTAAAACTGCTGGATCCACAGGAAGCAAGTAGTGGTGGTTGGGTGTTCCCATTCTTGTCAAAGACTCGGGAGTTTGATGACTGTGTGTGGTATAATGACCAGACTGATAGTCTGGTTTAAAAAAAAAATTAAAATAAAAGAGTGTTTTGACTGTTTTAAAGCCTCAGACTGAAGTAACACCAAAGCCTCTTTAGCTCAACTGCATTTTGGAATTGTGTTAAACTGAATGTTCCTTATCAGTAGCAAGAAAATCCTGCTTTGCCCAGCAGAGACTGATCCAAAACAAAAAAAATCGTGATAAATAAAGCAAAGTAATACATAAGATCTGTAGGACCTCGACTTCCCCCTCCTTTCTTGTAAGGTAAACAAAGAAAATTTCAAATCTAACCTCTGGTTCTCACTCATATCAGTTCCCCTTAGCTCTGCTCTTCATTTACATCTCGTGAATAGGTTATATATGTAGAATCATAGAGTTGGAAGGGACCTCCAAAAGCCATCTAGTCCAACCCCCTTGCAAGGAACAGGGACATGCTGCACTAGATCAGGTTGCTCGGAGCCTCAGTAAGCCTGGTCTTGAATGTCTCCAGGGATGAGGCTCCATCACCTCTCTGGGCAACCTCATCACCATGGTAAAGAACTTCTTCCTAAAAACATATGTAGGAATAAATAGATTTCATGCACTGAGGACCTCCACACTACAGCAATTTTTGTATTTCATTCTGTTCAGATGCCAGACTGTGAGTGAGCCTGGACAAATCACAGGCTGAAGTGTGCATTAATTGCCCCTGAAGGACATAAATCCTCTGAAGAAAAAGAGAAGAGCAGATGCCATCTCAGACCACAGCAGCAACACCTCTGTCCCAGAGACAATCACATTCAGCTATCAGAATGAGTATGGCTTGTTTGCATTGGTAGAGTAAGAAAATAAGATGGTTAATTCCCATCTGTGCTTAAAACAAACAGGAGGTCATGAAGGAAAGAGAGAAACACAACACCATGAAAAAACCCTGGCAGACAGAGAAAAACTTTCCACTTGACTTTCCCTACTGAAAAACTCTCTTTGAGCATTGGTAACCACTGTCACTGAGTGACATGGATTTGTTGTGGCCAAAGTTAACTCCAAGGCAAAGAAAGGCAGAGGGAAAAAAAAAAGGAATAAAAGGATGCTACCCTTAAAATAGCTGGATGTTCAGTTTCTACTCTTCACTGGTTTAGTGGAGTATCTCTGTCTGCTGACATAACAGCAGGAAGAAGTGTACAGAGAAGTCAATATACCCTGGTATTAATAGAAGGAACAAAAAACCCAATTAAGCCACAGATAATAAGACACTGGCCCCGGATGCCCAGAGAGGTTGTGGCTGTCCCATTCCTGCAGGTGTTTTAAGGCCTGGATGGGGCTTTGAGCAACTGGTCTGGTGGGAGGTGCCCCTGCCCATGGCAGGGGGATTGGAACTAGATGATCTTGAAGGTCCTTTCCAACCCAAACCATTCTATGACTTTAAAAATCAATGCCTACAGATTCCTCAGCAGTCCACCCAGTGGAAAAAAAGCAGATTTCACAGTGCGAAGAGCTAAAGCCACATTCAGATATGATGGGCAGTTGGCAGATTGGCATTGCACTGATTGTTCAAGTGTAGGACAAGGTCACCCAGAGCCTCCAGAGACCCCATTAAAAATATGAATAAAACTTAGTCCAATTCATTAGTTCATTGCTTAATGAAAGCCAGGAAAGATTTTTCCTTTAAAAGAAAGGATTTAAGTCTGCTGGTTTCTGTGTGAGAATTTCTCTCCTCTTGGCAACTACTTTTTTTTTTTTCCTTTAAAATCTGAATTAGAATAGCTGTGGTTTACAACCCAAGCCCAAAATCCAGACATCTGAGGATGTGGCTAGCAACAACCAAGCCTTTGGCCGCACACATGCAGCACAGCCCACTGCTAAGCAGGAAGAATACTGTAGGTAAAGACCATCTCATCCTATTGCTGGTACAAACCCCTAATGGCTTTGCTCAGCCTCACAGAGCAAACAAGGTGGATTTGCTCATGGTGACTACCTCAGCACCGCACCCCACCACCCCCACACAGAGCTCTGCTCCTCCAAAAGGCATTTTTCCTTTCCTTTACTCTGGCTCAGCCTTAAGAAAGACGGAAATTAAAGTCTCTTGTGGCTCCTTTAGCCTCGAGTGCAGCTCGTGAAAGAAATAAATCTTGCAACTCAGAGCTTCTCTGCTCTCAGCAACACCATTTTCCACAAAGGGGTGGGACGAGAGATGCTCCAGCATCACAGAGAACTTACAAACATATTCTAAGATAATGTGACTGGGGTTTTGCTTTAAAGAAAGGCACTTCTTTAAAAGAACCATCTGATCATGAAACAACCAAGCCAGCAAGAAAAATTAGATTTAGTGTTTATCTAACTAACATAAATCTTATAAATTTTAATAGTGAAGCTGTAACACGCTTGAGGTCCACGTGGGAGATGAAAGTAGGGAAAAGGTTTCATGGAAAAGGCAGCAGGGAGAAATCTGTTTTTTTAATTAGGAAACCAGAAGAGATGTAAGGAGGACTCTAATGTTAACATCTGCCACGATCTGAACTACTACAGCAGAGAATGGGTAATTGTGTCTGTCTTAAACAACTGTCAGCAGTATCCAAGCCACATGACAAACTTCCTAACTTGAGCATCCCCCAGCAGCAGGAATACACATTCATGGGGAGGTAAAGGCACGAGGGGTGCTGGATCGTCCCAAACACACAACGTTGTGAAAATGTGAGCATGAAGACTTCTGCTAAAAGCCCTATAAGAAAAGCGGTGGGGGCAGCAACCAAGCCCACATCATCTCAATGAAGCAGAAGAGTTTCCTTCTGTCACAGTTGGGGAGCCAAGGTAGAATCACAGAATTGTCTTGGTTAGATGGGACCTTTTTGATCACCGAGTCCCACCTTCAACCCAATGCTGACAAGAACCATCCCCAAACTGTATCTCTAAGCTCCATGTCTGCCCATCTCTTAAATACCTTCAGGGATTAAATACCTTCAACCCCTTCTCTGGGCAGCCTGCTCCAATGCTTGGTAACCCTCTGTGTTGAATTTTTGCCTAATAGTCATCCTAACTCTTCCCTGGTGCAATGGTAAAGAAGTGTTTAGGCAGAAGTCAGCAGGAGGAGCAATGGATAGAGCCTAGGTGTCTCAAAATACAACCCTGTAGAGCTCAGACACTGTACCTCTAGATTGTGCCTCCTCTACCTGCCAAACTCTGCAAGGCACATTTTGAACAAAAACTAGGAGTTTGAAAAATTATTACTGGCTTTATGAAGCAGTTATGATTGTAAGATGCACATCATACTTATTAAGGCTGAATTTTGTTTTTTCTCCCTAATGTTCCTGGAAACCTAGAAGAGAACCACAGCCATTTTTAGGTGCATAAACCTCCTGCCAGTGGGTGGCTCTTCTTTAGCACTAAAGTAGGCACAAGACTGTGGATTTAACTGAAAAAACATGAGTGGTGTTTTAGCTGAAGTGATCTTAAGGTTTGTTTCGGAACAAACACCTCCACTTTTTCATATGGTTTGCTAAAAGAGACCATTTTAAGCACTCTTCAGACTCTGGAAGACATTGACCTTTCTTTCCTTGGACTCCATTCACATTTTTCACTTCACAGTCATGTGGGATTATTATCTGCAGTTGAAAGCAGAAGTGTAGATTTTGTGCAAGTACTCAATTATATAGCAAATCCTGCAGCTGAGGAGCTACAGAATATATTCAGACCTTTATTTCTGAAGTGATTATTAATTAAAGAAGTCTGAAGATAGAGGCTGTATGGGTGAAGACAAACAGAACAGCTTCAGACCACTGCAATGACAACGTTTCCCCCAGTGGAGACAGAACGGATGGCTAGTTCTACTCAGATTGCATCTCTTGAGAGGACAATTTATAATGTACAAGGCAGAAGAAATTTATTTGCTAACATATGGAACACATTTATGGGCTCTACTGAGGATCTGGAATTAAAGAAACACAACTACATAATGTTAAAACTTCTAAATGGAGATTTCTTTTTAGAAATAAGCACTTTTCCCCCACCAAGTCAATGACATTTATTTCTATATTCTCCTCTTCTCTGCCCTGTCAGGTATCAGTTTCAGAACAGGGGGCTGTAGATTGATCCATCTAATTCCTGTAGGTCTAACCCACAGGAAAGTTATTAGATGGAAAAGTACTGTTTTAGAAGATAAAACCCATGCTCTGGAAAGATGGATGAGGAGCATACACCAAAGAGATGGGGCAAGGTACAACATTTTCAGTCAGGGATTTGCTTCCCAAACAAATACTCATGAAGACACATCTGCATATAATTCACCCCCTTACAGAAAAAAAAACCCCACCTTCTGGAACAAGAAAATGATTCTCTATTAAGCCACACCAGATCACTGCCTGAGGCAAGAGCTCTACCTCTGGGGCAAACTTTCTCTTCCCCGTGTAAATAACTTGCTGGATGCCTAGAAGGGTTGTGAGTTGGCTGATAAATAAACCAAACAGATGATGTACACGTTGCATGCACAAAAGTCTGCACAAACTCATCATCCCACAGAGGGTTACTGAAGCTAGTGGGATTTGGGACAGTATTATAGCCCTGTGTCAGTCAATATTCAACAGCCTTATCAGGGTCAGTGCCTACATGTGATAAGAGATGTTGTTTTAAAGTCAATACCACTAGCTCTGCCCAGAAAGCTGGTGGAGGCCCCATGCCTGGAGACATTTGAGGCCACGATTAATGAGGCTCCGAGCAACCTGATCTAGTGCAAGATGTCCCTACTCACTGCAGGAGGGTTGAACTAGATGCCCTCGAAGTTCTCTTCAAGCTCCATGATTCTATGATTCTACACTGGTGCAAAAATGGGTGTTGACACCCAAGATAAAGCTGGGCTGGCCACCTGTAAAGCAGCATCAGAAATGTGAAGTTTCAGACCACTGCAGTTGAACAGACTGAAACATCTTCAAGGAAGGACAAGACCTCGGGGCTAAATATTCGAGGCAAGAGTGATGTCTGGGATTTTCAGAGATGGGTAAATGACTTGATTAAATGACTCAATCATGCAGATGCTTTTGAAAAGCAGTTAAGTTTATTCATGCATGTGTGGGAGAGGGGGAGGACTGTGAAGATTTTAATAACCACCTTAGGAAATAAAAAAGAACAAATGTACTTTCTCTTTAAAACATACTAAAAAACAAAAGCCAAACCCAAGAAAATTCACTGCTGTGGCTGGGGCAAAGAGTTTACAAGAAAATTCTGAAGAAGTTCTGAGTGCAAGGGTGACCAAATGGATGATGACACACAAGTCAAAAAAGAAATTCAAAGAAAGAATGAAACAGAAGGGTAAAAATAAAACATACCATATCCCTATCCATTTCTTCCAGTCTAAAACCTCTCCATGTTCAGCCTAATGCACCATCACCTACCAAAAAAATGGGAAGTTGAGAGCTTCAAATGGCTTACAGACTGTAGGGAAAGGGGAGATCCCATCCCATGAGAGGAAAAAAGAAATAATCATGGGAAAAAAGATGATCTTAAAACCTGATTTTTGGAGTACAACAACATACCTGCCCCAATGTGACAGTTTGAGCAAAGGCACCATGCAAACTACCACCATTTCTGCAGTCCCTTCTCACTACTCTGGAGGTAACACAACAAGCAGGAACAATGCTAGTGTGGATTTTCTCCTAGATCCCAACAAGGTGACCATTGACAGCTGAGGTTTTCCTCCTTGCTAATGTAATCAATTAGCTCAGTTGCTTCTCCAAGCGTCCTGCTCATAAATACCCTCACAGCAGGGTGTTATCTGTCACCTCCCTGGGTCAAGTCGGGGGGACAATCTCTGGCAGTTTTCGCTCTTCACTTCTAATGCAGGAGTTTGAGCAATTTTGATACAGCTGGAGCACCGTTCATCCAACCTTCCCAATGGAAAGCAACACCTACTTAAAAGCAACAACCTCTTCCTCCCGGTAAAAAAACACCCTAATGAGTTGAAAAAGCAACATTCGGTCACAAAAATAGAGGATGTGGAGAAATACAGATCCTTAAATGTCAGCCCCTCCTTGGATGTCAGCAAGTATATCCCTTCTGTTTCCTACAGGCCCTACTTTTCACTGCTTCAATGCTGAGAGCTCCCACATCCAACCCAGCAAGATCTGGCTACTCTTGCCCAAGTCATATTTCGATGGTCAGCCCTGTTATGACGAGTGTGGAAGAGAGATGTGTGACTCCAGAGTGACATCAAATCCAGGCCAGTGAATTTGGAGACAGGACAACATAGACTGGTAAACCTCTCTGGCTCCAGTGAGTGTTTTTCCCCCTCGGCCCCCCCCAATTCTGTCCCATTCCAGAGTCCCATAAATCACTGCTGGCAGGTAGTTGGGAAGCAGCTGCTAATGGCAGTTTTTGCTGCAGAGCGCAGGAAGTCACCTTTTAACCCTGCCTGCTGTTGTTTGTCTCCCAGAGCTGTGACAAAAGGACAGATGTGGACAACATGCCAGCCCTTGGGAGGATCTGGTCAAAACACAGCAGGGAACCAACCTGCCCGGGTCCCATAATGCTGAAGCTGCACCCTCAAAAACACCTTTCAGATTTGGATGCTTCAAATGGCTTGCTGTTCGTTCCTCACATCTTCCCTCTTTCACTCTGAAGATGCAGAAAGCATCCCAAAGAAAACTTAAATGGAGTTTGCTTAATTTGATAATTTAATAATTGAGTCTGCTACTTCACTGAGGGTGTCCCATCTTCCACCCTCCCACTGTCCAGTCCCACTTGCACCCTGGGACAAGGAGAGCACTTGTAACATAACTGACACATGTATGTGTGTGCATGGGGGACTGTGACTGGAGCTAAATGAATTTAATAAGGCAAAGCATTAGTTAAGAGTGTCATGGTTTCAATCTGTGATCAGGTTACCATTCGGCCTGACATAATGTTGCTTTTTTCCCCTCATGTAGCAGAGACAGCAGGCTGCTTCTGCTTCAGAAAAGGTCTGAAACACGTTTTAGATGTTACTAAAAAATGAGATACAAACATCTCACTCCTATTTAAGTCACTGCTGGTTAGTTAGATGACACTCCACTGTGCTTTCCTCCAGATGAGAAACACTCATTTGAACCTCTTATATATCACACACAAGCGAAAACACTTGTAAAGTTGGCTTCTATTAACTGCAATTCAAAATCTTATTTCCTTCAGTGTGCACCTACTCGAGTTTGTGGGAAGCTCCTCAAGGAGAGAGTCATATTAAGAGCTGTGTGCACTACCCAGACCAAGTCACAGGAAATTTGAGAGTTATTATTCACTGTCTTCAAGCCCTGATAACATCTGCTCTGCCATGCTTGCCACATGATGATGGGAGGCCAACAGAAAGCCAAGGCTTTACCTTCTGTACAGGATATACTTCCATAAAATAAAACACACCCACTGGCCAAACATGATGATGGCTGGAAGCCAATCTCGAGGCATAAAAAGAAAAACCCTTTCCAACCTGACCACAGAAGCAGGGATATAAAGGGAAACAAACTTGGTTGAGATGTACTTACTGTGAAGACATCATCATCGCCAACCTCGGCCTCGTTGTGAAGTGTGGATGAGGAAGTTGTAGACCCTAAGATAAAAAACAACCAAACAACAACTTTTTAAATGCATGGCATCCCAGTGTAACCTTTTTTTTTTTAAATACTAGTAAACATTTGGATTCTGACAACTTGTAGATGAGTGCAAATTTGAGCCATTAAGGAAGAAACACTCATCTACAAGTAGCTGGGTTGGAAAGGTAAAGTATGAAAGTGTTTCTTTACATGCAACTGCATGGTTGCCAATGCTAATTAACTATGTCAAAAATAGAATTTAACATTTGCAATTACAGAAGACTTTCACTTTCTGAAGAATGGCAAAGCTATGTACTAATCAGTGCTCAAGACCAGCTGTTAAAACACCATGTATGAGTTATTTTTCATGTGTTCCCTAAAGCTGGAGGGAAAATTACTTTTTATTTAAAAAAACCCAATGACCTAGCTTTGATGACGTCAGGGAGGATTATAGCGGAATTACCCAAGTAGCCAGGGAACAGGTTAGGAAAGCTGAAGCCCAGGTTAGAGTTAAATTTGACTGGGGAAGCCAATGGCAAGAAGAAAGCCTTCCATAGGTATGTCAGTGACAAAAGTAAAATCAGGAAAAATGCCAGGCCACCCAGAAAGCAGACTGGAGACCTTCTCAGCTTGGAGACTTCAGCTTCAGGCTGAAGTACTCAGTAACTTTTTTGCCTCAGTCTTCATTGGTAAGTCCAACCAACCATCCCGAGTCATACAAGGCAAAAACAGGATGAGGCATAATGGCTTCGAGCTCAAAAAGGGGAGGTTTAGGTTAGATATTAGGAAGAAATTTTTCCACAGCCTAAGGGTGGTGAGACCTCAGGTTGCCCAGAGAAGCTGTGGCTGCCTCATCACTGGAGGGACCAGGCTGGATGGGGCTTTGAGCAACCTGGTCTGCTGGGAGGTGTCCCTGCCCAGGGCAGAATGGTTCAAACTACATGATGTTTAAAGTCACAGCCAACCTAAATCACTCTGTGACTCTAACAAAGACTTAAATTGCATTATTTTTCCTTCTAATTTCAGAAGTTGTATACTGTAGAAGTTTTCTCGGTTGTATGTTGCTTCTCAGAATACCACCTGACTCACAAAAGCAAAAAAGTTGAAATGCATAAGTACTATAGATAAAATACAGGGGTGCAGCTCTCATTATATGCACATCAATTGCCTGGAAAAGTGGGAAATCACATGAAAAAAACCACCACCCCTCTTCAGCCTCTTCCCCCACATCATGGGTGTTCCCTTCTGAGGGGCTTGAGGAGCCTGGTCAGCACCCATATTGCAGACGGGCAGCAGGGAGGACAGGAGATGTCATCAATAGACTTGACAGTGAAGATCATGTGGTGCCTAAATGGAGGGTGACCCCTCTCTCCATCCCTGTCTGAGGTTTCAATGTCCCTTTCCTGGCTGGCTTCACTACCCCTATGAGGCTGCCAACAATGGTGAATGCAGCAAAATTTTTTGGTGGATGGAAAAACTCCATGTAAAAGGATTCTCTTTTCTGTGTAACCTTACTGTTACACCAAATTAGGGCCACATCATATCTAAATTAGTTGAGCTGTTTGTACCACCTTCATTCTGGAAATTTTAAAAAATCATGTGCTTTATATAATGCTAATGGCACCAGCCTTGGCTGCTCTCAGTAACATCATCACGAAGATGTTCAGAGCTAAGTGTGAAAGCCCACTTAAAACACCATGTAGCATTTGGCACATTAGCTTTAAAAATAAAAATAATCCAGACTTTCTACAGAGCTGCACAGGATGCCTGTGCATGTGCAAAAAGCTTCTCTATTTCTGATGTTACAGAGAACAAGCTAATGGTTAAATATTAATAACAATGGTTCTAATAAAGCAGTGATTTCATGAAGTGGAGCTTCAAATGGACACGGTCTGTCATGCTTCATATTACCTGCTAAATTCAATCATCCATGAGAACAAAAAATGGACAATAAATGAAAACCTCTCCTAATGCACTGTGTACATGAGCCAGTTATTGTTTTTCATTCAGAAAGCCTTATTTGGAAGTTAAGGAGAGACACATTCATGAGGATCCCTCCTTGTTATTAACAGGATAAATATAGATTTGCTCACTTTGAAGCATCTGAGATCCAGCAGAAGTTCATTTTAAACACCTCCCCTGGAAAAATGGATAAGAAAGAGCAGAACTGGAGCTGCCACATCCCCACATCCCCAAAAGACTGCTCAATACTTAGCAGCCTCTTGAAACTTCTTACAATCCCACGCCACTTCCAAAAAAGATCACTGTTATGACTCAAAATGCTTCCCAGTTTCAGGAAGCGAGAAGAAAGCACAAGGCCTCCCTGTACTTCATGTTAATGGCACATGAAAAAGCTGAAAAGATCCTTCCTCTAATGGACAAAGTATTTACCAGGAAAGCCCTCTGAGAGGATGAATTCTCTCCCAAAATCTACCATTTCTATGTTAAAGCAAGGACAGCGCATCCAGAATGTTAAGATGCTTTTAAGGGAGTTAATGAATTCCCAAAGAATACATGTCTGTATACTTTATTTGAGCTACTATCCCCCAAAAATTGTCATTGAGAACAGGAAAGATTTTGGATCCCTAAGTCCCTACATTAAGTGGGCATGGTTTAAAAAAGAAAAAAATCAAGCAAAAAATCCACAAAGAATCAAATTTCATTAAAATAAGGTACTACTGAATTATAGCTATATCACAATTGCCTGATTGCAATGAAATGTGAAAACAACTTCAAAGCACAGGCAATTCAAACGCATTTTCTACAGAATTAAAGAAAAAAGAGCAAGCCCTAAAACAACAAAGTCTTCAAGAACTACCCCTGAACTAACAAGACACAGACAAAACCTATTACTGAAAAAAAAAATAAAATCCACCCTGAAACAAAACAAAGTTTTATTGAACTCCAGGCAGGAATTCATCCCATCATTTCACAAAGACTCACTTATGATGGGACTCATCTCTGCATGAAGAGCCTGGGCTGTCTGAGTTGCCATTGCTAGTGTGAAACCCAAGAATATATAAATAAAAAAGGTATTAAACACAGACTGGATGTTAATTAAGGTGATGAAGCCTGGACAGAGCAGGCCAGGTAAGACTGGAAAAGTAATTATGAGAAAACTCAGCTTTCCAAAGTAAGCTGGGGGTTTCTCACTGCAAGAGAGCTCCTGGCAGCAGTTGAATATGCACATAAGAGATGTCCAGCCCAAGAATTGATTTTAAACCCAGCCTTTGTCTCAACCCCATGCTTCAAACCCCTTTCCCCATTCTTTGAGAGGTGTAAGAGGCCACTGCTTTAGTGTAGGTACCTTCAATGAGGTCCTCGATGGCTTTCCTCACTCCTCTGTCGAAGGCTCGAGCATCGGCAGGGCTTTGAAAAGTCAGCCCAAACTTTCTGTTGTCGACTTTCCAGTGATGGAAGGTGGGGTTGGCTTTTGTGTACACCAGGTCCTTCTTCACAAAGCACTCCAGCACCACCTGGAAGGGCATGAGCCCCAAGAGAGGAAGGAGCAAAGTCACCTTTCCCAGCCTCAAGGACACAACGGGCACCATCTCAGCCTGGATTCATAAGCAAGCCAAGTCATGCCTCACACAGGGAGCATCCTTTCCTACCAAAGGATGACTAATAAACATCAGTCACTGTCATTCTTCTCACAACCATCACACATTCATCCTCTGCTTGTGCTTTGAGTTGGTGCCTCCTCCCTACACCAAGAGCATATTTCAGACCCAGACCTGAATAAAAATGGCACAGGTCACACAGGCACAGCTGGAAGAAGAACCTTATCCCTCAATAATTTTGTTCAATACAAATTTTCTTTGCCAGCAGATTTAGGAGGTGCTGTAACACTCCCCTCAACCTTTTTTGCCCTTTCTCATCGCCAGCCAGCCACTCACCTCAAGCTCTGCTGGGTTAAAAACCACCTCTATGGAGGTGATCAAGAGAGAATGGGAATGGTTTTATGTGAGTCTTACCTCCTCCACCAAAACCGTGGCTCTAAAATAAGTGCCAAAAGACCCCATCCTAAGCAAAATAGTATTGCAAGACAAACCATACTTGAAACAGCTTTAAATCGCCAGCTTTTCTGAAAGGTAATTACTGCCTCAAATAATGTATTTTCTTTCCCAAAATGCTGAGCTCATGGAGCATATTTTTAAGCTACTCCATCTCTTCAGAAGGATGAAATCTATAGAAACGAGATAATCAAGTGTAACACCTACACCAGACCCTGGATACAGGGCGAAGGCTTTATAAATTGGATTTGTGCAAAGAAAGAAGAGACCTCCTTTTAAGACAAACAGCTACCAGGAGAAAGGCAGAGCGTCAATTCATAAGAGACAACTTGTCTTCATAGTCTCACTCTGCTCGTTCAAGCCTTGGAACAGGCACGCAGCATAAATAATTCATGGCCATTTGAAAGGCTTGCACTGCATTACTCAGTGCAATGTGACTGAATTCATGGGGTTCTTAACACTTCAATTCATTTCTCATGTACCTCTGATAAGTCTCAGAAAAGATAAACAAAACCCAAAACAGCCAGGCCCTTTTTTTAATCATCAAAGGATGCCTTTGCATGTGGATGTTGAAAATTTACCTGCTCTGTCCAGGTGGAAGCATGACAACCTAGACAGCAAGAGATGGCAGCTGAGGATGGGTTTATTTTGACCAATCTGGCACTGTACATGCCTGGTTTTTAGGTTTTTAAAAAAAAAAACAACTTGCACAAGAATACAATAGCAATAGATTTTGGATCATTCTCATTATAAGAACAGACAAAAGTTGAATTAGGTTCTATTACCAGTTTGTCTTTCTGCCTTTCACCATGGATTAGAAATCCACTTCTTCCATTGCCCTCCGGGTACGTGACCTTGCAGACGCCAACTCTACTGAGACCGCCTCCTTCTTGTGGCAACCATCCCCCACTGGAGTCATCTCGGGTCATAACCACAGCTTTGACTCGCACAATATAGCTGTCACTGCAATGGTAACAAAACAAAAACAAAACAGAACCTTTTGTGAGCATCACACCATCTCCCCAGAGTGCTTTTCTTGAGGGTGGTATTTAGGCAGCACTGTTCCACTCCCAACTTGTGGACTTCCATCCTGGGCAGAAATTACATCTGCCATGGATGATCTTAACCCACTCAAGCCACCAGAGCAAAGATGCTCATCAAACAGAAAGAAACAGCTCTGTTGGTTTTCCAGAAAGCAACATATAGACCAAACAATCCATGGTCCCAGACACCCTTTCCCTCATGCAGGTGGGAACAAGGACCAAGAGAACAGGGCAGCCAAACAGCACTTCAGTACTACCATGAAGTGGAGCATGAAGTATCCACAGTGTTGGGAGAACATGTGGAGCTCAAATAACCCATGAACAAAGCGTTAGATTGTTTGTGATCATGTAAGTGAAGTGGGCTTTGGAAGACAACGGTCAAACATGTCCACAATCAGCACAGTCTTACGGGAAAAAAACCCCTAAATGTGACTCCAACTGAAACTCTAGACAAAATGAGATGGGAATCGTATCAGCACAGGTTAGGTCATCAGGACCACAATACATCCCCAGAACAGTTTCACAAGACTTTCAAGGGGCTTTTAAAGGTAGCATATCAAAATACCACAACAAGCTGTTCTAGAAGCATATAGAGGTAATTATGGTGCCCATCACAATGGGTCAAAAGTGGCCCCACAATATGCTCTGCTTCCCCACACCTTCTACCTGGAGATCTTGCTCCAGCATCTGCTGGGGGCAGCATCAGACAAGGGGTCATTTTTGAGTGGAAAGGTCACTGCAGGATGTAAACAAAAGCATAAAACACACAAGCTATAATGGGTGTCCACAATGTAGACAGAGCTTCTGGGAAATACCCAAATCAGCTGATGCTGAGTCCCAGCTTATTGTAACCCATCACTTGTTAGAATCCATAGAAACATAAAATGCATTGATTTGGAAGGGACCTTCAGAGGCCATCTAATCCAAACCCCCTGCACTAAGCAGGGACATCCTGTACTGGATCAGGGCCTCATGAAACCTGCCCTTGAATGTCTCCATGGATGGGGCCTCCACCACCTCTCTGAGCAACCAGGACCAGTGTCTCACCACCCACACGGTGAAGAACTTCTTCCTAATGTCTCATCTAAACCTGCCCTGCTCTAGTTTAAAGCCATTGTTCCTCATGCTATCACTCCATGCTCCCCAGCTTTCCTGTAGCCCCTTCAGGCACTAGGACACTGCTAGGAGGTCTCCCCACATCCTTTCTTCTCCAGGCTAAGAGCCAGACATCTGTGACTGCTCAGGAATAGAGCCAATGGCTGTGACACCATCCCAGGGAGGTGACCACTGCATTCTTAGACATCAACCATACACAATCGTGGCAATAGCAGCTGCAGAGCTGCCAAGACACTCCCCAGTGACCACAAAGCTGCCGCAGGGTGCTCAAACCTGATCAAAATCTGGAATATCAATGGAGCTAAGGAAAAGGACATACAAGGAAAATTTACCCACGAATTGGCCATCTGCAGGCCACCAGGTGAGCTCTCCAGAAGAAAGCTCAATCTGCAGAGGGCTCCAAGGAGGCCTTTCAAAAATGACAGATATAATCCTTTAGGGGAAGAGCAAGAGCCCTTCCTATCCAAAATTACAAGGAGCAGTAGATTTCTTCATCCTGCACCAGGTAGAACAGGCTTTATTTTCGAACAGAAATTAGGTAGAACAGACCAGGTAGAACAGACATTGTTTCTGCATCACTTTCAATAATCCAAGTGCTAATACTTGATGTCCGAGTTCTGCTTTTTCTAGTATGATCAGATTTTATTTACTACCTGAGCAAGCAGCCTCACAGCTCCTACTTGAAGGCAATTTTGAGGACAGATCAAGAGAGAGAGTGAGCACCTTCTGAGCAGAGGCACCTGAGACCAGCTAATCCCTTTTTGCACAAAACAGATGCTGGAATTTTGCCTTCACTGGCTTTATTTTACAGAAAAACTGACTTTCTCACCAGACCTACACAATGAAGTCCAGAGATGATCAAGGTTCATCCCCTATTGCTCTGAGGACCTTGCACTGGCTGCCCAAAATCTTCTGAGAACACCCAGAAACACATCCTATAGTACACCTAATGCAGGCAAGGTGTCCACTACATTGAGAACACAACCTTTTAAAAAATATTTCTGGTTTTGAGCTCTTAAAGTAGCATCCTGATACAGGAAACAGGGCAAGTAAATCTATAAGGAAATCCACTTACCCTTTATATTTTCTAATGAAAAGTCATTTCTAGAATTTGCTTCAATCTATGGGCCTCCTGATACTCAAAATTAAGCAAAATACTTCCATCTCATTTCCTACTGTGCAAAAATTGACCATTTTTGTTTTCTTCTCTGCACCTTTCCCATATGGTCTATAAGGATTAGCAGTAAGACAAAGAGAACAATTGGGAAAAAGAAAAAAGAAAGCCAATGACAGATTCTATACAGTTTTCCTGTTCCTCAAGGATTCTTTCTGGACTTACTCGTAAATCTCCTCACTTCTTGGAAACTCCCATTCAATTACAGGCTCTCTTCTGAAGTCAGAACCACTCAGTACAGCCTTCCTTCCCAATCTTCTTTGAGTGTCATCTGCAAAAATTGCTGCTTCTCCTTCCACACTTGGAAACAGCTTCCTGAGGGATTTATTCTTCACATTCAGAGCAGCAGCTGGAGCCTTCAGCTGTACTTTGCTGCAGGAACTGTCTGCTTTAAACTGAAACTAAGAAAGCAGCAGCTAGTCCGTGTTCAGTGATTTCTAACCAATTATTTCTATGGTTCCATCACCTCTCAGTGATTTCTAGAGGCTTGTAATGATGTTTGAAAACTAGTGGACGCCTACACATTACATTTAGGTCCCTTGGCTATTATCCCATATTATCCCATATCATAATCACAATCTGGTGTGGCACAGCACCATATAGTTTTCATAAAATCACAGATTAGAATCATAGTGCCACAGAATGTGTTGAGTTGAAGGGGACTTTAAAAAGCCATCTAGTCCAGCCCCCCTGCAGTAAGCAGAGACATCCTGCACTAGATCAGGTTTCTCAGGGCTTCACCAAGCTTGGCCTTGAATGTCCCCAGGGATGGTGCCTCCATCATGTATCTAGACAACCTCTTCCAGCGTCTCACCATGGAGAAGATCTTCCTCCTTATGTCTCATTTAAACCTGCCCTGCTCTAGTTTAAAAAGCCATTGCCCCTTGTCCCATCACTCCACAGCCTTGCAAACAGCCCCACTTCAGCTTTCTTGCAGTCCTCCCTTAGATATCATCTTCTGTATCCACAGCAAAGCCATGACCTATAGCTCTTACAGCCTCAGCCACCAATGCCACCAATTTCAGGTACATGGCCAACACCTCTGCTACTAGACACAACGCCCATTAAGGAAAAAGGGAAGAGGTTTGTTAACTCAGTACTTTTTTGAGTGAGTTTTTCCATAAGTCAGCATCCACACATGCACACCCAGTCCAAGCTCTTGAAGATGGGTGAGAAGATAGACGATGTGCCTGTCAGGCCGAAATACCCAGGAAAACATGACACAAACTGGTTTCTCCCAACCTGAAGAGGTACCTCCAGTACATGAAGCCAGAAAAGCTAGTTTCCAGCTCCCTACCAGAGCAAGGCTCCTACTCCCCTATTAGAGAAGGATCTTGTCCCGCAGAAGCTTTGCCTTTGTCAAGGTACTGGCTCCATTAATGCAAGTCCTTGGTACACATTCCAAAAGTCACTGGTGACACTGTGCTCCCTTGCTCCCTTGTCCGCTCCCAGGAGGAGGCAGGGGCAGCTCAACACTAAGTGATTTAGGAAAAGAAAGGGGAGAGGAGGAAGGGAGAGGGGGAAGGGAGAGGGAAGAGGGAGAGAGAAGAGGGAGAGGGGAGAGGGAGAAGGGAGA